>CARXXK010000005.1:32254389-32463154 GCA_949089665.1 Macrosiphum euphorbiae
ACAGAAGGATTATTTAGATTATTAACTCATAATTTAATGGTTCCACCAAAATGGTATGAACCAGAAGATTTTGATAATTATAAAGAAATATTAATTAGTACGGATTCATTATTTCAAGGTAATAATAGTAAATCAAGAAGTGTTAAATCAAATAAAGGGGAAAAATATAATAAAATGATTGCTGATATTTGGTGGAATGATATAAAGCCTTATATACCGCCCAAGGAAGCTGAAAAAGATCAGATAGAGACTGCTTCACAGGAAGAAGAAAAAGAAGGAGAAGGTTTAAAAAAATACACAGAAAATCCTATTGAGTATAAATATATACATAATTTAAATGAGTTATTAAAGAGATTATATTTTATCGCTAGTGAAGAAAAAGCAGGTCATAATAATTTTTATAATGAAAAAATTGGTATTGTACATTTTTTTAGTTCTGAGTTGGAAAGATTAGCTAGTACTCCACAAGGAATTGAGTATTTAATATCTTATGTAACAAGTTTGCCTGAAAAATTTGTAGAAGGGTCAGGTCTTATGAATAATCTTTTAAATAGTAAATTTATGCCAGAAATACACTGGCCTGGTTATAATTATCTTGGCCCTTTTACTGATTTAGAAAAAAATAAGAAGCCAGTAAATAAACTAGATATGGCAGCAATGGAACATGATTATTTTTATAAAAAACATAAAGATATTAAAACAAGACATATTGGAGATAAAATTTTGGAAGATAAAGCATGGGGTAGGCTTTTAGCCCCAGATGCATCTATAGGTGAAAAAGCAGCTGCTTATATCACCACAAATGCAATGAAAGCAAAAAGGTATTTTGGTATGAGTTTAATTTGATTTAATAACTTTTTATTTATATTAATGAATTTGGATTGAGTGATTTTCAAATAAAAAAACTTGTAAAAGCTTATAAAAACAAAATTGATTTAGTTATTCAATTAAAGCATACACAGATTGGTAATGGAAAAAACAAATTTAATTTAACTGATCGACAAAATAATAAGTTAACTAAAGCTAAAAAAGATAAAAAGGGGGTGAGATTAAAAATTACAAAATCTCAATTTGGAAATAAAGATAAAGTAGGTGGTTTTTTACCTCTTATTATAGCAGGTATAGGTGCTCTTAGCGCATTAGCTGGGGGTGCTAGTGCTATTGCAAATACTGTTATCGATGCAAAAGATAAGAAACTAAAACGAGATGAGACAGAAAGACATAATAAAATGATGGAAGAAAATGTTAGAAATATTAAGACTTTACAGATTGGTTCAAGTCTTAAAAAAAACAAAATAAAGAACAAAAAAAGAAATATTCGCAAGACCTGCATTGCAAAAAGCAAGCAATAAAACCATTAACTAATTTTGATATTATTAAAGCAGGAAAAAATATTAAGAATTTTAGAGGTTGTTTTATGAAAGATGAGTTACCAACAAAACCTTGGAAAAATGAATGTGGAATATTAAATTTAAATAATTCTAATCAACCTGGTTCACATTGGGTGGCTTGGTTAAAAAATGATAATAAAAAAGTATATTTTGACTCTTTTGGAGATTCCCCTCCGCCTGAAGAAGTTGTAAATTATTTAGGAAAAGATGATTTATATTACACCACTGAAAAATTACAAACTTATACTGATCCACCTATATGCGGACATTTATGTTTAGATTTTACTAAGAATTTTAAATTATAAAACTTTATTAAATTTTTTCCTTATAAATGGAAAATATATTTGCACAATATGACCATACTATTATCCGTGAACAGGATATTATATTTGAACCTATGACAACCAAAAATCTTAATGAACCTAATAAAACTACTACTTTTAAAATACAAGAAGAAGATAGTTTTTTAAATGTTAAAAAAGCAACATTTGAAATTTCTGGTAAAGTTTTGCAGGCTGATGGTACTAGCTATCCTAAAGGTTCCAATGTAATATTAGTTGACAATTTTCCTGGATTTTTGTTTGACTCAATTTCTGTTAAAAAACATAGTAAAGAATTAGATAGAATTGATAATGTTGGTAGAGCTAGTTTGATTAAAGGTACAATTAGTTATTCTGCAGATCTTAGTGGGCCAACAATAAATAGTGGATTTCAATCAAAATTTAGTGGTGGTGGTAATTTTAGTGCTATTGGTAACTTGTCTAATTTGTGTTTAGGATTTTTTAAAGATATAGAATACCCAGTATATAAAGGTGGTTTTGAAATAAGTTTTGTAAGACGTAGTGACGATGATGCTTTATTTAGAGATAAGAATGATAAAACAGATGTGGTGCCTGGAGTTGGAAAAGTTGTTATTGAAGAATTACTTATTAGCATACCAATTGTGACTTATGATGATGCGAGTAAATATAAATTGATAAATGAATTAACTTTATTGTCCAGGAGAAATGAATATCTATTCAGATTCAAATCATGGCAATGTATTGAAAGTAATATTACTACTGATAAAACACTACACAAAGATATAACAAATATATATACAAATATCCATAATCCTTTATTCGTTATCGTAGCTTTTCAAACAGATAGATTACTTAATCAATTGAGAGACCCAATAGAGTTTAGTAATTGTAATTTGAAAAATATTTGGTTGGATATTAATGGTATGAGGTATCCAGAACGATTATTAGACTTAGATTTTAAAAAAGGAAAATTTAATAGAGCTTATCGTATGTTAATGAGTTATAAGAATGTTTATAATAGAATAAACAATAATAGAGATTTATCTTTAATGTACATAACTCCAGAGGAATTTAAGGATACCAGACCATTTTTTGTAATTGATATAAGTAGGCAACCATCACAGACATCTGGATCTAAATCACGTATTATCTTACATGCAGATTTCGATGAAAATGTGCCTGCTAATACCAATTGTTATATTTGCTTAGTATCTGGTACCGAATTTTTCTATGATCTTCCTAATAATACAATTAGAGAAAATATATAAAATATATATATCTTAAATAAATGGACTATTGCAAAAATTGTAAATCTAAAACTAGGAGTATAGGTATTCCTGAATTTATTAAAAAAAATAATAAATATAGGAGGTTATCAGTATGTAAAATATGTAATACAAATAAGAATAATATATCAAAACCACCAGAACTTATAGAAGCTTATGAATTATTTAAACCAGCTAGAAAACATTTTGAAACAAGACATTTTATACAAAGAGGTATAAATGAAACTTGGCAGGCTGATTTGTACTGTTTTTATAGACCGAAATCTACAAATAGTGATCCCAATTATAATTTAAGAAATAAACATAATGAAATTAAAGTTAATGATAACCATAAAGCCTTATATAAAGCTAATAACGGTTTCAAATATATCCTAAATGTAATTGATACTTTTTCTAAAAAAGTTTATTCTGTAGCTTTGAAAACAAAAAGTGGATTGGAAGTATCTGAAGCATTTTCACAAATATTTAAACATAATGTACCTAAGAAATTACATGTAGATAAGGGTAAGGAATTTTATAATAAAGATTTAAAACAATTACTAAATAAATATAACATAACAATGTATAGTACCGGCACCGATAAAAAGGCATCCATAATAGAACGTTTTAACAGAACATTGGGTGATAAATTAAAGAAAGTACTTTATTTAAACAATGTATGGATTACTGAATTGCCAAGGATTATTAAGACATATAATAATACATACCATAGAACGATAAAAATGAAACCTGCTGATGTAAATAAGAAAAACGAGAATGATCTACTTTCTACTGTTTATAATTATGATATTAGTAATTCTAACCCTAAATTTGAAATAAATGATAGAGTTAGATTATCTTCAATAAACGATGTGTATCGAAATAAATTAAAAACAAATTGGTCTAAAGAAATATTTACAGTTAAAAAAGTTATTAAATCAAATGTTATTTATTATAAAATTTATGATATAGAAGGTACATTTTATGAAGAAGAATTACTGTTATCTTTATTATAAAATTATGCATTTTTTCTATATTTAATAAGTTTACAATATATAATTATAAACATTTAGTTTTTAAATGATTATAATTTGTAACCATATGGTATTGTATCATAATCTGGTAATATTATTCTTTTATCATAATCAAATGAGAATTTTTTTGTAACATTTTTATTAACTAAAGTTTTAGTAATTGTATCACGTGTTATTTGTTTGTATTCTAATTCTATATTAATATTTTTATTATTTTCTTCAATTAATTGTATCATTGCTTCCCCATTAAGTTTTAATAAATTTTGATAATTTAAAGTAAAACCCTTTATAACCGTTTTAAATTTATTATCATTTGTTTTATAATAATAACTTTTAGGGCCTGTAGATGCCCAATCTGTTATATGTACATTTTCACCTAATTCATCAGTCCATTCGCCCAACATTGTTCCTGTTTTAATTTTATTAACACCATTATCTATATAGAAAACAGAATCGGTATCAAAACCAACTACAGCTCTATCTAATTTATCTAACACACTATATAATCTTAATCTTGCACTTGAAGTGGTAAATAAAGCTATAAAAATATTAGTATTATGATGATTTTCAATGTAATAATCTTTATAATCATAACACATTTGTATCATATTGTCATTTAATAATTTTATATTTATATTTTCTAATCTATCATCTAATAATATTTTATAGAATTGTTGTGGTTCTGTAACAAACTCAGTTTTTTTCATTTTTTGCCGCTGTCCAAATTTTCCCCATAAGCTAACTAGACATAATTTTGCTACAGCTCTTCTACCAGGATTATCACTTATTTGATTTATATCCAACAAAATATCCAATTTATCAAAAACATCTTTTACATATTCTTCATTAGAACTATAATTATGTTTTGAACTTTCTAATTTTATTTTTATAAAATTCTTAATATACTCTTTAAATAAATCTGTTGATGCCTCTTCAAAATGCCATACCTCATAAATTTTTTTTATAATATATCCTTTTTCCAAAGCTTTATTAACTTCATCTGTTGTCCATGTTCCTATAAATTGTCTTTCTTCTTCAGAATGATCACATCTTTGATTTTGTTCTACAGCACATTTATAACATAAAGGAAATAATAATTTTTCACTTTTTTTCATTTTTATTTTAACTGGAAGTACAGGATGATAAAGATCTCCTGGAGGTAAAATTTTACATTTGATTAAACCAAACCATTTTTTTTTATATTTTATTGGATTAAATATTTTTTCAGGATGTCCAACAGGATACCAATCATAATATTGTACAGTTGGATATAAACTACACACATCAATATAACGTATTTTTGTATTTTTTACTAATAGTTTTGTCGCATTTGTTCTACCTCCAAAGAAAGCATCTCTAGGATTAATAGGGTCAGCTATATCAGCTTTTTCCATTTTTTTGTATATATTACTATTTATCCAATCACATTCCCATTGTTCAATAAGATTATAACCTGCCTTTTTTATATTTGTACTTCTTTCAATTGTTTTTTGATACAAGTCATCCATTGTTTCATGGTTTATATTATTTATAGTTTCTCTATCTCTATAACATTTAGGACAACCGTGCCAAAAACATCCATGATATTGATAAACTGTTTTTGATTTTTCATCATAACCATCTACTTTAGATCCTGCTATTTTTTTTTCACCACCATTTAAAGCGTGGTAGATGTTTTTATTATTAAAATGGTTTAACCATGTTATAGATTGCTTTGAATATTTTTCATTTTTCTCTTTATCTAAAACAGCTATAGTACCATCTAACAAATATTTTGATCTATAGATAGCCATACAAACACCTGCTATAGTTGTATAGCAAAAAGGGTCAATATTAGCTATATCCAAAAATTGCTTTCTTAATTCTAAACAACCTCTTCGGTCGATATCCACATCTGAAGTACAGTATGCCTCTAATTCTTCTTTTAAATTAAATATATAATTTTCATTAATTTTATCATTGTACCATTTTTCAAATTCTAGTTTATTCTCTGGCTTCATTGTTTCGAATCCATAATATTTTTTATCAGGTAACATACCAATATAATTTTGATTTTCTACTGTATTAAAGAAATGCGGAAAGTAACCTTTTTTCAGTTCTTTGAGGCCAAACGTTTTGGGAAAACTACTGAGAGGGCCTTGAATAAAATTAGAACTATCTATTATTCTTATACTTAAATTTTTAATTTCTAATAACATTAATTTTGTACCATTATAAATTGTAAATGGTTTCAGAGTGTTATCAACCAAGTATTTTAATATAAATTGTGAATCGTATCCTTTTGCGTAATGTGCTATAAATGTATATCCCTTATAATCCTTGGATATTACATGTTTACAAAATTCTTCATTTGTATCAAACATAATTTTATTTCCTTCAAAATCTTGAGCAATTATTTTATTTGCGATATGAGTTCCTGTTTCTTGTTGAGCTTCATAATCAAAAAACAAATATTTTTCTGTATAAGTACATTTAAATGGTTTATCTGTACCTCCACAATTTGTACATGATACTAAACATTTACCTCCTTTTGCTAATCTAGGCTGCATATAACATTGATGCTGTTCATTTATTTTCACTAATACTTGGCAATTTCTACATTTACTATATTCACAATCATGTATATTTTTTAAATCGCCCAGTTTAGTAAAGCTTTTACATATTCTATTACATTTAATACACTTATGTACATACATACACACAAAAAAATGATCATCTAAACAATCTTGATTATAACAATATCTGTTACATTTTTGGCAGTATATTTTATTTTCTGTACTACTTGAATGTTCAGGTCTCTGACACAATTTACATACATTTTTACGTACATTTTTATCTTTAACACATTCATGTTCATTTTTATTTTTATATGTTTTATTACACTTTTCACAATAATAAGAAGAACCATAAAAACCTGCCATTTTTGTAATAACATCAAAATGATTACCATTTTTATACAAATAAATTTTAGTTTCTTTATCATCACCTTTATAAATTAAAGCATTTAAACTTTCAGCACAAATAATATTTATTTGTATATCTAGTATTTTTTCCACATTTTGAATATCATCCAATGTAAATCCTTCTTCGTTATATTCTGGTAACATATTACATAATTTTAAAGCTAAATCTTTTTGAATTTTTCTACCTATCTTCAATTGTTTAATTTTATTAGAATCTAATTCATGATCTAAAATATTATTTGTTTGAGTAGATAATGCAACAACAATAGCTCTCGGACAACATAAATTATCATCATTATTAATCTTAATAATACTTCTTTTAGTATGGATATCTTCTGATAAATTTATTATTTTATTTCCATTTGAACCTCTGGGTATGTTTACTATTTGAACTTGAAAAGTAGTTTCTGTAATATCAATTTCTTCATTTGAAGTTAATAAACCATCAACTATAGATTTTAAGTTGACTATGATATCGTCAGATCTCATTCCAGTATATATGGGAGTTTTTATGTTTGGATTAAATAATGCAATACTTATTCTATCATCTTTTTTATATGCTGAATTGCTTTTAGCAAGTTTTACCATTTCATTTAAAGCTTTATCTATATAATTAATTTTGTATTCTGAATTACATTGTTTTAGATCTTGTAATAATGCTTGTTTAAAACTAATTTTATATTCAGCTTTATGTATCCTAAATTTATTTTGGACTTGTGAATTCAATTGAATTACGTCTATCAAATCATAAACTTTTGGTCTTCTTTTTAATGAAGTATTAAAATAATTTTCTTTAGTAAACAATGATTTATCTAACTTAAAGAAGGGATTTTTATCTAACATTTTCAATACAGCTTGCTTTTTTATATTTTCTATTAAACAATCTTTTTTCATTTTACAAACATTTTTTATATTATATTGCTTTGCTATTAACTTAAGTTCAGGTACTTTCATTTTTTCTAATATAATTTGATTCTGTAGAGACATTTTTATTAATTTATTGTATACAATTTATTGTATTTATTTTTATTTATAAAGAAAAAATTTTATTTTATTTTATTTTATATTATTTATGGAATTTATTTTTTAATAACAAAATTATTTTTATAATTTTATATTAAATGTTCTCTTTATTCATGTTTTCCGTTCTTTTTTTATGATAGTTTGATGTTAAATGTACAATATAGCATCTCAAATAAATTTTTTTTCCACATTCGCATATTTTAAAATCATTATTAACTTTGGTTTTCATACAAGTCTTACACCACTTTTGATTTTTACTAAATTCATCAGTTTTCTTAAAATCTTGACATTTTGTACATAAATAAACTTCCCCTAATTTTAAAGATTGTAATAATGAGCTATTATTATATATCATCTTTTCATAAAGACTAATAATTTTGCTGTTACGATTCATTGTCTTATATTTATTTTTATTTTTATTTATAAAGAAAAAATTTTATATATTTATTTTTATAAAGAATCTGACGCGTGTCCGAATGGGACACGCGTTAAATATATAATTAAAAATTATAGTAAAAATCATGGTCTGTTTTTCCGGCCATGATTTTATTAAAGAATTTATTGGAATTTATGGGATTTGGTGACAATAATAACGCGTGCCCGAATGGGGCACGCGTTAAAAATAGAAATAAAATGCATAAATTTATTGAATGTTATAAATAAAAATGAATATAAAATCATGCACGGATTTTCCGTGCACGATTTTAGATTAGAAAAGTTTCATTTTATTCATGGCCGGAAAAGCCGGCCATGATTTTAGATATCAAAAAAACATTTTTTGTGCATTTTATGTTGCCACTAAAACACATAAATTGTGGTGAACGTACCTTGCTTACTACTGATACTTATAACTGAGAATTTATTGGAATTTATGGGCTTTTGTGATAATAATAACACGTGCGGAAAAAACGCACGTGTTAAATATAGATATGCAATGCATAAATTTTTAAAAAAATAATGATATTGAATTTGAACAGATTTGTTTAAATTTTTTGTAATTTTAACAGATTTGTTTAGATTTTTTGTAATTTTTAACAGGAAAATATAAGGTCGGTTTTTTTTAAAATTTTTTATTGTTAAATATAGATATGAAATGCATACATTTTTAAAAAAATAATGATATTGAATTTGAACAGATTTGTTTAAATTTTTTGTAATTTTAACAGATTTGCTTAGATTTTTTTGTAATTTTTAACAGGAAAATATAAGGTCGGTTTTTTTTTTAATGTTTTTTCAATGGTTTTTTAGATTTTTTTTATGCTTTTTTGTGTGTTTTTTATGCTTTTTTATGTTGTTTATGCATTTTTTAATGGTTTTTATTCATTTTTTAAAGATTTTTTAAGGCGCTTTTTTTGTAATATAAAAAGTGTACCATACGTGCCCATATACTACTTAGAACATACAACAGATTTGATGTAGTGTTAATACAAAATACTAAATGCCCTAAATAATTATTTAGTATGTTTTGTCACAGAATATAACAAGACTCAAGAGAATATAATTCTATATAAGAACACTTCTGCATGTATAACATAATATGACATCATAGTAAAAACTATTGAAGTGACAGTGAAAATGTTTCTCAAGTTTTTTTTTTCTAATTTTATAACGATATGAATGTATGAGTGTATGAATATACAATGTAATAATACAATATCAATATTATACAATACCTACATTATAATTTTCAAAATATGACATAATTATTATGTGTTGAAATTGGAATTACACGACACCCATTAGCAGTGGCGTGGCCAGGTGGCTGGGAGGCTTTGTTTTACCCCTCTGCCTTTCTCCTCTAATAAATGTGTTATTTATATTATTTATATACGAATACTTTAAATACTTAGTTTCATTTATACTTCCCTCTCGCATAATCTTATCGTTCAAATGTCGATGAATTTGGATATTTAAACGAAAAATAAGGAGTATAGTTACACAGTCTAGTATTCAAAATATATGATTCGTAGGGGTTTGATACTTTTTGCCATTAGGTATAATGTTATGTATATTATTATTTACTATATAAAATTAAATGTTCAACGTATTTAGATTAGTTTTAAGCTATTTTATACCACATACTACGGGTTGTTGGTATTGACTTATAAGTAATAACACCTAATAATATTATGTGAAATAATATATGTAATAATTAATGTATTATTTGAATTGTTTTTGCTAAACTTTAGTTAACCTACCATAATACTAATATAAAAATAAATTACTAATTTCAATATAAGTAACTATATAATAAAATATTCCTTAGGAAAATATAGTCTGACAGACTGTCTCTGCACAGAATTGTTTTTCGTATACAATTTTTTATCGTTTAATTCAAATTTAACACATCAATAACCTTACTCAATGACGAACACACTCGATACCTACTATACAGCAGAAATGCTTTCTCGTTTTTTTTTTTATTGTTGGTTAAGAGTGGTTGGGTTTATTTTTATATGTGAAGCTTAAATAAATTTTAGAATAAATGTAATAATTTTGGTACGTGATTTTATATTGTTGGATATAATTCACATGTAAAATAGGTTATTTGAGCACGACTCAATTTATGTGAATAATATGTTCTTTTCAAGTAGTATAGTTGTCTTGGCAGGAGAAGTTTTATGTGTTGAGTGCTTGTTGGTTTTATTTTAAATGTGTACCCCACGGTTTATCTATTAGTTTTCCACAAACATGAAACAACTGATGATAGAAAATCAAGTATAAAATATAAATACCTCTACAGTCTTCAATACGGGTACTTCACAATCTCAGATGACTATGAATCTTACTACAAATTCATTTCTCCACTAGATAAAATAATTATAACTTTTCCCGCCAAAGCAGTAACTCTTCTTACAGTTACTTTTTCTGAGTTATTTAATTTAACCTTTGTTTGATTTATTTTATAGATATTGGTATTAATTTTGAATTCAATGATATAATATCATTGTATAAGAAAAACGATTCTAAGCGGAGACGGTATGTCAGTTAGGTATAAGACATATTATACATTTATCTATGTTATTAAAAAAAATTGACCTATAATAAATTCCAAATTAATCATATCAAAATATCCATTAGATACTTATAATTTAGACATTTTTTTTTGGATAATTTAGATTTTTAAAGGAATCTTGTATTCCATTTTAAAATCTTATATTTAAAAAGAAAAATTTTTACAAATTCTTAACTCAAAATAATTTTTTAATTTTCGTGATTTTTCCATATTTTGTCAATTTTATTTTAACATTTTATTGATATTTTTAGAAAAAAAACTAAAAAAAAATGGAAACTGTAAATGTCTGTAAAGAAATCAAAATAAATCAAAATATTTTGAAAATGTTATCGTGTATGGAAAATGCAAATATAAAAAACCAGTGAAAATATAATCTATCTACGGTCATTTATTTTAAAGTTACACCAAAAAAAATATTCAATTTTGTGAAAAATCGATTTTGCGTAAAAATTCCCGCTTTTCCTTAATTTTTCTTTTGTTTTTCTTGGCGCTTTTGAAAATTACTGGGAATTTTAAATTTTGACCTCCTCAATGCACCAACGATATTCACTTTCCAATCGAACAAGATATTGAAGTTGAAAATCGAAGCATTATTTTGACTACTTATCGTGTACACAGACACAAAAATAAAAAAACACAGATCATTGAAAAATCAATACATTCATCGTTCCACTCAGAATCTAAAATATTTTATACATGTTATTTTATTATTTTTTAGCAGAAGTAAAATATTATTTTTATTTTCAATAAGGTTGTATAGTATATTCATAGTACTTCTTTCTTTTATTTGTAAGTTATATTATAATCACATTACTTGAGCTCAACTTCCTATAACTTGCTCTATTATTTTTTCATTTACAAGAAATTTATTTACAATTTAGTATAAGGAGTTCTGGGAATATTTTTTTAAGCAAATTGAACGTAATATTTTGTAGAATTTCTAAGGATTACTAATTTTTTACCCACACCCCCTCTTAAAAATAAAATAAAATTCTGTTTGAAAGTATTAAAATTGAATTTTGTACTCAACGAAAATATGCCCATTATAATAATAAAAATTAGATATTATTAGTAAACATAAAATATACCTCTTACTGGCTCTAAATCTCTAAAAGTATATTCTTATCAATAGTACATTATAATTTCTTGATTCTAAATTTAACAATCAGTTTTTTGTCTTATGTTATCTTATGATGATCATTACCTAGTTAGTTATTATTTTTTCTATAGTAATATAAAGTCCGAATAAATTATAAAACAACATTTTTTATGAACTGTATGGTTTTACACAATTATATAATAGGTATATAATAGATAATAATAGGTAATATTATAATAATAATATTATAATATCTAATAAAATGGGTTAAAATGGTCAACTACTTTCTACTTTACACTTCTAGGTGTCATAGTATAACATTTAATAGATACCTATAATAACTAATTTATAGATACCTTGTAAGTAAAAAATCTAGACAATTTTCTTTTTCTTAAATACAGGTTTCGTTATTATTATCATCATTTTTTATTTATATAGTGAAACAAATATAGCATAATAATATACTAAATGATACCTACTATTAAAAAATTAAAGTTAAAAACCATGTGTCATAAACTTCCAACATTTATAACAGATAAAAATTCTTATAATTTTAAATTGAAAAAAATATTATTATTCACTTATATTTGGGTTAACTGTTAACATAATTATTTTAACAGTCTAATAAAAGTCAGTGCCATAACAATTGCAGTGTGTCCGTCCATCGACCCAGAGCATCATTCACAAAGTCAATAAAGAAAATCCCTATAATAGATAAATTACATCACCTATATTTATTACTTAAATAAAATTTATAAATAAATAAATTTTGTGATGAGCAATGGTTTAGTTCAGTTGTCTCCAATCTTACTTTTACGGCTTGACCAATCTAAGATATATGATTTGACATCATTGGCCAACATTTTATGAAAGTGGCAGAGATATAATGATATAGGTAAGAGAGAAAACTGAAAAATAGTTTTAACACCACTTTATTTTTTTATTCTACTATAATTTTATAAAATAATAAATAATAATTGAACTAATTCCATTATAATAATTCATATTATAATATACAGTATGTCCCAAAAGTCCCGAATCACCCTTAATATCTCCATGTAAAATCACTATATTTAAACGCGGTTTTTTTTACAGTACTAAGTATGAAAATTCTGATTGAATGGCATAAAATTAATTTTTTTTTCTTTAAATTCAAAAATTTTCAAAAAATTTTTTTACGCATTTAAGAATTTAAAATTTTTAAGATAGCCATTTTGTTGAGCATATTTTTTAAAACAGTTCAAAAAAAAAAAAAATACTAAAATTAAATAAAAATTGACCAAGTTAGAGCAAGTTATGTTTTTGAATAATTGTAGTAAAAAAATAAATTATTGTTTCACATTTCAATAATGAAATATCTAATTTCAGCACAAGACCATACTTTTACATTCCTAATTTATTTTTTTATTACAATTATTCAAAAACATAACTTGCTCTAACTTGGTCAATTTTTATTTAATTTTAGTATTTTTTTTTTTTTGAACTGTTTTAAAAAATATGCTCAACAAAATGGCTATCTAAAAAATTTTAAATTCTTAAATGCGTAAAAAAATTTTTTGAAATATTTTGAATTTAAAGAAAAAAAAAATGAATTTTATGCCATTCAATCAGAATTTTCATACTTAGTACTGTAAAAAAAACCACGTTTAAATATAGTGATTTTACATGGAGATATTAAGGGTGATACGGGACTTTTGGGACATACTGTATAGCTAGGATCTTTAGTTTTGTTCTTAAACTTTAGATTAATATATCCACAGTTTTTATATAGCACTATGGTCCCAAATAAGTTATACGTTACCTACGGACGACTAAGTTCTTTAGTTGTTTACAGGTAACATAAGAATTGAACGAGCTTTCATAATGATGATACAACAATGTTAAATTAACTTTTTAAATTATTATGATATATTCAACCAACAAAAATTTCCTCCACATTTTATATAAACTTAGGACTGTCTAGAACTCTAGAATACCTAAATATAATAGATTGAAGGTTTTGCTAGTAAGTCTAAAATATACATTACATACGCGATACGATATATATAATTTACCTCATTGTATTTGTCAATGTTTATAATAATAATAGTATAATAATAATATAAATAATATGGTATCTTCAGCAATTCGTTTATGGTATAGATTTGTGTAAATATTCTTATTTCAAGAAAAATCTCATCTCGATTGTAGGTATAAGTGAATTACAAAACCATCAGTTCATTCATAGTTTTGATTTGTTGATTGTTAAAAATTATTATTATTTTATATTTTGTCCATAAAATAGTTCTGTCCATCAATTGTTTCTCATTAATTAAAATACAATAACAATACATTTTGTCTATGGGTGTTCGAGATTGAAAACCTATGGATCATTATGATTCATTTTACCTCCAATGTGACTTTAATTATATTATTATTTATTATATACTTATAGATAGACTAGTCGGTGGCTGTGATTGTTTCGTGAAAATCAGATTAAAAAAGGTTGATTTATGATTCACTTTTATCTGTTTTCATATAAAATTGGTTGAATTTATTGTGACTATCGCCTGATACAAATAACAATTTAGAATGTCCAGCTTTTGTATTTGGTTTGGTCGTTAATGTTGCAAAAGTAAATAAACCACTGTTGGCATGAGCTAGCGTACACTGATTGTAAGACAAACTAGTACACATGTTGTAAAATATCGTTATATTTCAATTTTCAAGCAGAGAGATAGATGATATAACAGTTTTTTCAATGCTATACTAGTAATTTATCACTGGATGACCTTAAAGTAATAATTATTCACTCGTAATGTCTTTAATGCTGGTGAAGAAGTTTTCTTATGTCATCTTTGACAAATCTGTTCATATCATTAATAAATTCACCGACCCATCCTTTTCTCGGATTTATGATATTTCTATAGAAAAATCTCATTAAACATCGTTCACGGGTCATTTTATATGAAAACTACTTTTGATGACACGATTGCGAATGATCGGTGGTTGTCAACAAACGGTTGTTGACGGAATAAACTGATAAATACAATTTGCTGTTGAAAGCATTATTGTCTCATAATCTCATGAGTGTGACTAAATACTCTAGAGTAGGTAAAATCATATTAGTAGGATGTAATATTTAGATATCAAAGATATGAATTTAAAAATATTTGTTAAGTTAACTTTTACAGTAATTTACTTGTGGTTTTTCACCGATTTTCAAATAAATCATTTAGTTTAATATTGATTTTAGTAAATACTATAGTATGCAATAAATTTAATAATAAAGTAGGGCGATCTGTTATTTAATCATGATGAGACACGATACATGTTGGTGTCCAAGTGAACACAATGGAGTTTAAATGTCATGAATAATGCGCTGTATTTATTATGTTAGTTGTTTATATTTACTTTATTATTTAATTTTTAGATAAGTATTATAATTTATAAATTTCAAACTATATTGTTAGTATATCATAATATTATACACTGATAATATCGTATTATTAAGTAATGGTTTTGACTGTACCGTGTGTATAAGGAAGAATATGATCGAACATTTTTGTCTAATAAAGTGAAGTTTCTTTGCTCGGTATATAATATCAATCATATTATCATAGTAGTTGTCTTGAAATGACCCCCTTATTCATGAAAAGTTAATTTTGATTATAAAATAACTGTCAAAAACTAATGAATAGTTTAAAAGTTATTAATGGTCTGGCGGAACGTGCTGTGAAGTTAATAAAATACTATAATAATATCGAATGAGACAAATTAAGGTCAACAATTATACTGCAAAAGTTGTTACACAATGATGAAAAACTATAATAAAAGTAGGTACCTATATCAATGGAATACTTCGTACGATAAGTTTTCCGTTTTCTGAATTATTAATAGTATATAAATATATAATGGATAAAAAGTACATAATTTTCGTATAATATTGAAAAATTTACCTTATGAATAATAAAAATAAAAACTTTTACTTGCATCAAATAGTTATATGGAAAAAGAGTATAATCTAACTTATAACGTGTAGTGGACGTCCCGTTTTTTTAATTTATGTAAAAATATTGTGTGGGTATATACATAAAAAATAAAGTTAAAATTCAACGAAAAACGCGTTTTGTGATGTATGAGAACTTTGAGGTAGGTATGTATTAAAACTTGTTTGCTTATCTAAGTTCAATATCACTAAACAGTTTTTGTATATAAATATAATATTGCAACTATCTTAATTTGCGTGAAAAAAAAAATGTTTGAAATACAAGAACCATGGTAAAATGTAGGTAATTTAATCATGATATTGTATATGAATATATTAAATTAAATCGATTTCACATTAAATAATAAACAAAAAGTCAGTAAAAAAAAGGACTTTAGCGGTGATGTATGACTGTCAGGGAATTTATTGTTCTCAACGAATAAGTATGGAGAAAAGAAAATTAATTTGTATGTAACTTGAATAAATTGGAATAAAAATGATTAGTATTCATCTGATAAAATATTACTCATAAGTAATTTAAATTTAAAAATAACATTAAGAATTTGAAATGGTTTTTATATTAATGAAATAAAAGAAGCCAATACAAATATTAGGTTAAATAATAATTGAACACTTATAGAGTAGGTAGGTAGTAAATAGTTAGTTAATGTTTGTCTGATAGTTTGAGTTTTTCAAATATAAGTAGGTAGGTATCTATTTAGTTATAGTTGTTGATAAAATACGTTAAATACGTATCTGATCATGATTGTGTTGTACATTCTAGTTGATTATCCGGTGGCGAATATCGGGAGGGGGGATTTTCACCAACACTATAATATACATTGTTACAATATAAAATAATGGGAGGGGTTGAACGTCATTACTTCTGTGGATTTGAAATTCCCCCTCCCTCAGAACTAGGATATATCCTCTACTGCGATTATCCCATCGTCGCATTTTAGTTTTTATGTAGGTACCTAAGCAAAAAACAAATTAGTAGTTAAGTAATATCACATACAACAATTTTTGGAATTAATAACTCAATACTATTATACTAAATATCCACATCAAAAGTAATATTGGTTAATTTGATTTTATTTTAACTACCTAGGTATATTTATAGTATATTCATTTTTAAATTGTCTTTATTATTTACTTGTATTTGATATTTTCCACAAAATAATTTTTAGGGTTGTAAACAAACAAAGTGAACATTTTAAAATTAAATCATTGAACAATTTCATTTGTATTTTTTTATTGTAACATTTCAATAATTGATCATTTTTGAGTAAAATAAATATTTTATAAATCATTTGATAATAACAATTTTCAAGTCTTAGCTTTTAATTAGGTTTCGCAAATATTTTTTTTGTTTTATTCGTACCAACGATGTATCTTGTTGCAACAAAAAACAACATTGTTGACCAATATTATTGTCTTTCATATTTCTCTTAGATATTGAGTTAATTATTTATTTTTCTATTCTTTTTTTCATATAAAATGCAACTGTGGAGTTGCCATTTAAAATGTTCATGCCAAGTATAATATTATGATGTATACCTATATATATATATATATTTTGTTTGTGACAGTACTTAGGTAATTTAAAAATAATGTATGGAGAATATTGAGTTAACTATAAATCTTGGATGTAATTTATTCACTCAACCCGTTAAACTAAATCGTAATTTTGTAATTCGTAGATAACGATTTGATTATTTTAATTTAAAACTAAGTACCTTATTAAATAATAGACCAAAGACTTAAAGGCCATTTATTTTCAAGTACTCGTTTTAAATATTATTGTTTTACTCATAAATTAATAATCATGTGCTCGAAGTATTCAAAAGGTACGCATAGACAACTAGCAACAGTTTAAATTATAAAATGATAATACATAATACGTATGTCATTAATAATGAATAAAAAACATTTTTATTCTTTTTTCAAGACTTGTTGGTTATATTATAAAGTGTTTCTTGGTTATTCAACGGGGATGTAAAATGTTATATATATAATATATATATACGTGTGTGTGTTTTACTTTTTGAATTTCTGTCTTAGGGTCGAAGAATCACTTTAGAAAACAAACACCAGTAATTGTGTATAATTTTAATTTCAGTATGGACGGTACCGATAAATAATTTGGCAGGCTTACAATATACACGAGGAACTCTTGAGATTCAATATTGTTCGCCTCAGTTATATCAGATAATGGAATATAATATAGGGGATAATATAATATGTGGTTTCAGCAGATTACCGGCTGAACAATGGCTAGGTGAACACTGAACGTATATTATCGCAAACGGGCATACATAACGGATCCGTAGAAATTTAGGGCACAGAGAAAAAAACAAATCGCAGAGGAACGTAATAATAAAAAGGAATAACAATCCGCCGCGAACAATATAGCTGAATCGGACGGAAAATAGAAAGGTAAAACCTAATGGACTATCACGATATAGCTTTACACGTGACCGTATAATGGACGAGGTGGAAAATGGCCGAATAGACGCTGATGGACGCTATTAGGCGAGCATCGTGAGTCGTGACAGTTATCCGACTTAAGCCAACGCTATATTTTCCTGTCAACAAGGCCCGAGAGGGCTATCATATTATTATTTTAATGGTGATTGAAAATTATTTAAACGTAGTCGTTTTCATCATAGTAATATATTATAAACTATTATTGTTGAAATATCGAAGCTTGTAATCATTAACTGATCTGTATGATACAATATGTTATAATTTATTAATATGATGTATTTAATATTTATGTCTGACATTTACTTTCCATTGAACATACTTTATTTTTGAAATGATTATTTTTGTAGTGTTCCGTACGTAGTCAATGTGTTGGTAAATTAATAAGAGTACCTAGGTAAAATAGTACATTTAGTTATAGAACATTAATATTTTCGTTGTGCGTTTTCTTGTTTAAAAACTATTATTCTGTTATGTCTTCAAAATGCAGGAACTAAACCGGGATTGTTTGTTTTAATTTTAATGAATATTTGATCAAAGACAGAAATTCTTGAATTCCTTTTTCACAGTTTATGTATTTCAATATAACTAATATAATACTAAGGAATTCATGCACTTTTATTCATGAAAATAATAAAATAGATACAGAAATTGTATTAGCAGTTATTCTTTTTAATAATAAATTGAGTACATCATAGGTATGATTATTTCATATATGTTTTAATTATAAGTTATATAGCATAAACATACAATTAATAATTATTTCATAAAACAACTTAGTGTAAGTCGTTCATAAAGCTAAATTTAAAAACCTCTTAAATTTCTTTTTAAATGACCTTATATAAATACATTTTTAAATAATGTATTAATTATTAGATTCAGTAATAAATATAGCCAATATAGATAAAAGTGTCATTTTATTATGTGATTTTCGAAATTTTAATTCTATGAGATTTATAAACATTAAACATGGCAATATTATTACAGGTACCTAAAGAGTAAAGTTAAAGTTAAAATCAAAAGTAGTATACTATAGCCTAATCTATAGATAAATATTTTATATTGTACAATCCAATATTATCAGTTTGGTTAGTTGAAGGCTATACAGGTTTTGTTTAAATAAAATTTCATTCTTACTGTATATAATTGGTTATCATTATTTTATAAACGTTTATACCTATTAATTGACATATGTATCAACATTTTTACTTTGCTTTTTTAAATTAAAAATCAAATAAGAGTTTTACATACTATGTAGTTATTAGTTGTATTGTACATAACTTATAAATTATTTTATATGATTCGTGTATAATTTGTAGTAATTTTACAATCAATTTATTGAATATAGTGAATTAAATTAAATTAAAAACAATGCTTTAAATGCCAAAAAAGGTATGGACATACATAACATAAAGAAAAATAAATTTATTTTGTTTGCAGTTGACGATGGCTGATTATCAATATGGATTGTCTAATATCCAGGACAATCATATTCTGCATCAAGTTATTGCTGAAAGAAGAAAAATGTGTGAATCAGTCATAGATGACCCACCAAGTGAGTGTTTCTCTTAAACCTTTTTTTAAATATTACTTTTAAATTTATAAAGTATATTGTTTTCATATTATACGATGGATTAATGTTTTTCATAGATAAAAAACAAACTCATATTTAATTATAATAAAAATAATTAAAATTCATACATGAATTGCATTCATTGCATGGAAATTTATTAGTAAAAAATATTTTAAAAAAGGGGGAATGCAGGTAATCACTCTACTGTGCAGTTGAGGTATCCAGTGTATCTTGCCATTGTATGAGTCACTGCCATTTATGTGTTAAATTTTAATTTAATGATACGAAAAACGATTTAGAGCTAAGACGAGTAGTCAGCCTACATTACTATAAGTATAGTTTATTATATAAGCAAAAGTTTCAAGTCTCCATGAATAATATTTTTTAATTACAACAAAATCGTGTAACTGTTTATATTTTTAATGCGTATTTAAATGGTTTACTTTCTTAAACTATCTATGTCATAATCTTGCATAAATTGTATACTAAAAACTAATTTATATTTTAAATGGGCTACCTACCACTCGTCTAAATAAATAATTAATTAATTAATGAAAAATGGCTAAAATAATTTGTATTCGTTTCAAATACTTTGAATTTGACTTTAAAATGTCTATAAAAAAAAATAATAATAATAATAATATGGTATAATATTTTTTAGATATTTTGATTTCATATTATGAACTTCTATTATTATAGTAACTATAGTATTAAGTTTTTAATTATTTTCTATAAAAATTGAAAATTTTATAAATTTTTAACTACATAATTATTTGCAAATTGTTGTGATTTTTACAAATTTTGTTAAAATTTTAACTTTGAATGCTACTAAAAAAATATCATTCCTACGTATCTTTAATATTTTTATATAACAACTTATGAGGAACCTTATTTTAAATTTTCAAGCGTTTTGATTTAGAGTGAACATTTTTTTATCGTTATTAAAAGAAAAAAAATTGAAAATATGATATGCCTATAAATAGCTCAAAAACATCCGTTTTTTTCATTTTTTTTTTCCTAATTAGTAAGAAAAATACTGGGAATTTTGTTTTTGACTCATCCCCAAGTACCAACTAGATTTATTTTCTTACCAGAAAAGATATTGAAATTTAAAATCAAAGCATGTTTTCTACTTTAAAAAGTATACATAAATACATATGTAAACACTGCGCTTGGAATCTAAAAGAATATCAATGTAGTACCAGTACATTGATCGCTCTGCTTACACTATAAATTATATTAGTGATGATATGATAGAGAGGACAGAAGTAACATTGTAACAACGAGTTTTGACTATAGGTACCAATACAAACTTGTAACGGGTTACACTAATGTGATAAGACGTATTTTTATTAGATAACTATAGTTTATATTGGCCTCTTTTAATACATTTTCTTCTATAATGTTGAGCACTTTGTTTTGTGACTTTTATACACAATACCTGTCGATATTTTTTGACAAATCTCTTGTGGTTTTGTTTAAATAACGTGACATCCTAGGGTGAAACTAATTTGACATGATATATTCGCACGTCGTTCACTTGGAAAATACATATTTGTAATAATTTTAAA
Source organism: Macrosiphum euphorbiae (assembly GCA_949089665.1). NCBI lineage: Eukaryota > Metazoa > Arthropoda > Insecta > Hemiptera > Aphididae > Macrosiphum > Macrosiphum euphorbiae. The sequence goes on from CARXXK010000005.1 coordinate 32,276,081, forward strand.
GTATAGACGTATATGTATAGTGCACTGCGAACTTCAAACATTGAAGTGTTGCTATACAAATAGAAATATAATTCTAAATGTTGATGTGATGGATCAGATAAAACATATGGTTTTTGGCCTATGTTCGATTAATGATTATAATAAGATAGTTGAAAATACATCGATATAAGAAAACAATTTAGATATTTGTATTATTAAGAATATTATCTTATTCTTGATCTATTTTTGTGTTGTTTTTTTTTTCCAGTGTTATGTGTAATAAAAACATTAAATAAAATTGTTTTGTTTGTATAATTTATTTAATTTTAAATAATACCACTAAGTTTAGAAAATGTTTTCGCATAAAAAAATATAATACGTACCAAATTAAAATTCCTTTAACGTTAAATTAGATTACTATAAGATTGCTATTTTATAAATAGATTATTTATGTAATTTAAATGTACTTCTATAGTCTGGATTATAGCATAGGATCCTGTTAAAATTAAATTTTCCTGTTATGATACGTTACGTAGGTGGTTACCACTATACTACGTGAATATTTTAAACGACAAACTTTCGAAAAACATAGGTACACGAATTTAATATTATTTAGTCGGTTTTTCGGATATAATGGGCTGTATTTTTTTAAATTTAGTTTTACATTTCACTATGGCTTATATTGAAAGTGTGTCAATTAATTATTGATACGTCAATAAGTTTTTATAGTTGTAAAGGTAAAAGAAAACCGAAAACTTCACAAAAAATATACTATGTAATTAAATAAAATGTTATTGATTATTTGTATGGAAACCATATCGAGTTAAATATATAAACAAAGTACCTACTCAATATTAGTTTAAATGCATATACGAGTGACTTTATTTTGCAAACTATATAAATAAAACTTCAATATTCGACAATTTTAACATGATATATAATATGGTTATTAGATATTTATTTGGTACCTACCTATTTAAACACTATAAGTTGTTTCATTATTAGGTAATATAATTTTGAGTATTAGAGAAAATCAGACTAGAAAGGCTGAATGTTAATATAAATATGTTTTTTTTAATAAATTGGTTGGTATTTAACCATTTTATTATAGATCTACGAATAAAATACAGTAATAACCTAATTCAGTGTTTAATAATATTACATAATTTTTTTCCAAAAATTTAAATATAAATTCAATTGTTGTATTATTGTTATTAATACAGCAATTTATTATTACAATGAGTAGAATATTCCATCATAAAATATGTTGAAATGCATTTTTGTTGTGTTTTTTATTACCCAAGTTCTTTTAGGTTTCGTTTTATTATTAATTTAAATTTTTCAAAACTAATTTGGTTGGTAATATACTAATATTATTGTAACAATTTAATTAAATATTTATAGGTACAAATTATTGATTATTATGTTACAAACGAAAAAATGTACTTTTATCAAATTAAAAGTCTGTTAGTATGTTGAATGTAATAATATGTTACTGAACTTCAATATGTGGTTATATATTATTTAAAAAAAATATATGAAACTAAACTGAATTGATTTTAAAATCGTGTATATCTGTTTTCTATCTTCATTAAATACGTCGATAATAATTATACCCTATAAATAAAATGTGAGTATCAAATTTTAAATTTTGATCATTTACATTGATGAAATGTAATTTCCTATAAATTATTAAAAGTATTTTAACATGTGTCATACGTACAGTAAACCATGTTTATCCAGACTAAACATTGTGTATTTAAGGATTATAATGGATACGAAACATATTATACATCAGGTGCTTAAGATATCACTATCGAAAAGGTCATAAATTGACATTAAAGTAAAATTAATTAGTTATAATGGTTGGTACTTGGTAATATCTAATATCTACATTTTTTAAATTCCTAAATTTATTTTATGAACCTTATGTTAGATAGTGACATAGGTAGAACATGAAAACTTTATTAAAAACCATATAAAGGTATAAACTATAAAGTGTAAACCATTGTTAATATGGTATTAATTCGCACTCTAAGTTAGTCAATGTTTTTTATCCTCACGTTTCATGCGTGTTTAAAAACATTGCTTTTTGCCTTTTATACTTAGTTGTTTTTAATTGTACGATGGAAAAGATTATACTTATTTCTTATAAAAATGGTATTGTCTCTGTTGTTCTGAAGCAAAAACTTTTCGTGTATTGAAGTCCATAGAAAGGAGTGAAAAAGTTTTCTTATTTCTGCTAACAAAAATCATCTGTTTGGATTGCACTTATATGTATATTGAAAATAATTAAATATACATTTGACTGATATTGCAAGGTTATGTCATGACACCTTACATCAGTGATCTAGTATCAACTGAGTTGAAAAACTAACAACATTGTTGATTATCGGAAAAGTTATTGAAAACACATTGAGTTCATAAAAAAATAAAATATACTTTATATAAATAAATAAACAATATCAAAATGTGTTAGTATAATATCATCACGATGACTCGACACGAACAATGATTTTAAAAGATTTATTTCAAAAAAGAGCATTATAATATATAGAATGTTTTTGATATTTTATTTAAATATAAATTTATGTTTACCTTTACATAAAATCGTTGTTCAGTAATAAATAAATTATTAGTTTTGTTAAGTTTTACGTTGAGTCTGAACTACGAGTACATAAACTTCTACATAAAAAATACCAAAAATAATTTTAGTCTTGGAAATCAATTTATTATATTTACAGTGTATATTACAGATATGCAGTTATACATTTCAACAAATTTATTTGCAGATAAAACTACTACATAAGTATGGAGATAAAATGCATATGTCATACGAAAAAATTTAAATTCAATATCCATTATACTTGTAATGAATTCAGTTCGCGTGGTTATAATATTTTATGCTCGAAATAAATTTAATTCCATCAATGTTTTTTTAGACTTGAAGGGTTATATTTTTGTAGTGAGCAAAAGTTGAATGTATACGGCTAAAAATATTAGCACAATAAAATAATTATTATAGCGATAATGTAATTTAGGTGGTTTTCAGAATATTCATTTTACCACTTGCTTTCATTTCGTACACATAGCAGGTATCTATTTATTTGCCAACATGTATTAGTAAATTATATTTTTCTACTCGAATTGGTATAACAGAGTGTTTATAAAATTTTAAAAGTATTTTTTTAATAACTATGCTACACCTTTAAAAAAATATTTGCAACACTTACCTTAGTAATTTAATTACTTGTGAATGCACAATCACTTCAACATATTACTGTTTGATATACTTACCTAATTCATTCAAAATAATTGCTTGTTATTACCAAGTGGTACATTGTGTTAGATTATACACATTTAGTTTCATCTGTGCCGCACTCAAGCAAAAATAATATTGTGTATTAATTACTTCAAATTTCAACTAATTTCTATTATACATGTACCTATATATTATATATTTTTTACAGTACAAAACTACTAAGGGTATAATATAATATTATTATATCATTGGTAAGAACGGAAGTATTTTCGGCTGACTAATAATGTAAAATACAATACACTGGGTGCCTATACCTATACCTACACAATATTATATAGTTATGATTGGATTTTAATAAATTGCACAGCTTGAATTTCACTAGCGAGTTATATAAAAAATGTTTAATATGGCATATTATTTATAAGTTAATTTAGAAACATGGAACCAGAACTTTTGTAATATTTTTTTAACACACTATACTATCATATTATTAGGTACTTCGTATTTATAGATAATGTAACCTTAATTATTTTATTAAAACAGTGATGACTGTCGACTGATGACTGATGAATACAAAATATCAAAATTTCCGTAAATGTGTATAAGTAAATATATTTAAATGTATAATGTAATAATATACCTCTAGAGAATATATTATTTAAGAAGATACCGAACCCGCATAATAAATATTGTGTTTGATCCCCCTACAAATGCGTACTACTTAGTAAATTTGAGTACATAAGAACCAATTTTATGTTGTTAGCTTTAATACAAGAGTGAATTAATCCACTATCGAATTTGAAGGTGAAAATAATATTATCTAGGGTATTTCATTGGTTTTTAATGATATTGAAATTTTAAGCACTATACCTAAATGCATTTTAAAATCATAGCATTTTAATATCATTAAAAACCAATGAAATACCCTAGATCAGGGTCACCAAATGACGAGCAATGGACGAACATTATCTGGCCCGCAGCCAAGAAATGTATTTTCTATAAGTAATTTTTTTTATGTTGAATTAAATGGAGTTTTCATTCATTTTATTTTATTTTTGGATTCTGTACATAGTGATGAATGTATTGATTTTTCAATGATCTGTTTGTTTTTTGTGTCTTTGTGCATCATAATAACCGAATTAAATCTTAGATTTTCAACTTCAGTATCTTTTCTGCCGGGAAAGTGAATCTAATATTGTTGCTTTTAAGGGGTCAAAATTGAAAATTCCTATTAGTTTTTAAAAACAAAAATAAGAAAAAAATAAAGGAAAAACGGGAATTTTTACACAAAACCAGTTTTTCACAAAATCCATTTTGTTTTATTGAGAAAACTCAAATACGAATAACCGTAGATAGGTACTTGACATTTTCATCAAATGTAATGTATTAACATTTTCTATATATGATTACATTTTAATAACATTTCGACCATTTTATAGTAATAAGAAATTTTCGATTTTTATTAGTTTTTTTCTTAAAATGCATATAAAAATTTTTTTGCTCTGTCAAAAGACTGAAAATTTAATACTAGGTTTCTTATAAGTATTCTTACTGTTAACTAATAAATCTAAAAATTATATAAACAGAATTTTTTAAATATATTGTTAGTTCAAATTTAGACGAATTTAGATATTTAATTGAAGAATAACGTTTTTAGTTATTTTTTTGTAATTCACAAATAATATTCGTGGGTCTACTTGAAACTTTTAATGTACTATATTATTATATTTTACATACACAATTTTTCAAATGCAATGTTTTCAGCAAAAATTAATTGAGCCTACTGTTTTACTAAGGATAGTAAAATAAATTACTTTAATAGCAATAATATCATCAAAAATATACTAGATAAGTAATATAGGCTGACAGCCCGTCTTCAACCAAAATTGTTTTTCGTATTCAATGACTTTATATCATTGAATATTAACATTTAACACATCCATTACAGTGACTCATATGACACATAATGGACAGCATAATTTGATTGAAGGACAATTTAAGTTTATCACACTGAATTGGGTGTACTTGCGTTTGTAAGACAATACACGCTAGTTCAACATCCTCCATAATATTTTGTTTTTATGGTCAACTATTGAGCGTTTTTAATTTCTTGTTCTAGATAATTTAAATTAAAATGTACTAGTTACCTTACCTTATGTTATAACCAGTTAAATTAAACCGTAGTAACTATTATTTTTATTTTTATTAATAATTATAATATTTTTTTTTGGGTAAGCACACTTTTTTGTGTTATATTATACGGTGTTTACTTATAGTTCATTGTATGCAATGTAGTTAATAAAGGTGACATAGTATAAGTTATAGGCACTGAATTGTGTATAGTTAAAAATTGCTATGTGAGGGTAGTAGAATATTAAATTGCAAATAAATAAATAAATTTTTAGAGCTTACCATCCAAACAGTTGTTAACACAATTTAATAAAAAAAAAGTAATACTAAATAAAGAAAGAAATAAATCTAATAATATATTAATGAAAAAAGTAGTTAAATTAAATTAAATTGTATATACATAAATAACGTTTTTACGCTCTTCGTGTGAACCATTAAAACTATATAAATAAGTTAGGCTAAAACTAAAAAAAAAACCCGTGCTCTAAATCTTATAATTTTAAACTATTTGTTTTATTTTATTTGTAACGAAACACAATTAAATAATAATATTATTTTAATTGGATAAAAGTTTTTAATTTTCGATTTTTATTTGTTTCGAAACTTGAAATGAAAAACGGGTTTTTTCTATTTTCCATAGAGCATCGTTTAAAAGGAGTAAGGACTAACCATATTTAACCATAATATTTATATACAGAAGATAATAATATAATATAATCTGACTGTTTTAAATTATAATAATCTTATGATTCATTGTCTGTTAAGCGTCTTTATAAAACAGTAAATAATTTTTTCACCATATAATGGATTACAATTTGATGATAACCAGCCGTGTGAGTTATAAATATTTAGCAAACGTTTGCTGATATTATGTTGTATTTACTAAGCTAATACCAATATAATTCAAAATGTTATGACTACGTACAAAAATAAACTCCACCACTCCAATATTTTATTTCTGTTTTTATCGGCTGTATATTATTTGTATGTTTGAAACGATTTTGGCGATTACATAATATAATATTATCTATATAGTCAAAAAAGTTATAGTCGAACACTGAACGACTGGCGCCAACGGTGGTTGGCGTTTCTTGTCTGGAAATATACAACCCGTTTTAAATATATTATAATACTCATATTATTATATATTTCGATGTACTCGTTTAAATAAAGATAATTGATATTTAAACAGTACCACCGAACATTTTCGTCGCAACAGAATTACTCGTCGTACATTATAATACGGTGCAGAGAAGGATGCTGCTGAGTTACCGACATAATCCGTTTCGACGTAACTGTATTGTCACAGAATCGATTGTTTTGGTAGAAAGACACGAGTATGCTATAAGCATGTCCAAGCTGTACGGTATAGTAGTGGTTATATACATCTATCGGGTAAAAAGAATTGTAACCGTCCATGAACTCCTTAAACCGACTGTTTGGTCGCGTCCGGCGACACACGTCAGAGAGAGAGGAGAATCGTAGAATAGACGCCTGTCAATCGGATCCACCTGGTCGGTGGCAGAAGACCGAGAAAAACACCTGCAACTATAGTAAAATTTGCAATATTTCAAAAAGTCTGTTCTAATCGTTACGTCGTAGTTTTCGACAATTTCCGACTAATTTTGGACATGTCAGCTTTACTGGCGCTTGCGTTTACGCAATTAAACCAATTTATTTTTTTCAACGCTATATAGTGTCGTTCTTATTGCCTCCATTCACATTCCATTACAGTGGGCGTCTCACACCATCGTGTACCACACCATACGTTCAGGCAATTAGGATTACCAGCCCAACTTCAATAACAATAACATTAACCCTTATTCACCTCCTCTCGCGCGCCGCCGTCTCGACAACTCGCTATTTGGCAAATATCGGATTACGCCCCCCTCCCTCAACACATCCAGTTACGTTAAATGCATGTGCAGAACAAACCGAGCCCCGGGGTGGTGTAAACTTTACGCAGCGAATACTCTCCTCAGGTAAACACTAAATACAACCGTTCCGACTAAGCTATCGTTTCGAACCGATTTCGCACTTAGGTCTGACGAAACCTCACTACCCTCTATATTATAATAATATAATATTATACACATCCCTCACCCCGTTCGATAAAAAAACAGGTTCCACGGTCGCGCCCACGACGTTCATTTCGATAAATGTACACAATATTATAATTACGTAAACGGTACGTTGTTTCCTATATAGTAATATCAACTTCAAAGCCAGGAGCAGGCCACAGACTGTTGTTGTCATGTAAATAGTCGTATTGTATGCGTATATAGTTTAAAGTTTAAACGTCAAATATATATATAGTATTAATAGGGCGTGCAATTACGTATTGTTATTAAGATTTGTTAACGCCGTGTCGTTATAATAAGCATGATGTTTTGAGGTGCTTTGAAAGTTGTCGAGAAAATTGTACGGTTTTAATTGGCACGCCTAAATTAATAATTATAATATACGTGATTTCATTAAAAAAAATAGGTACCTACCTACTCGAATTAACGATGTGTGGGCGTAATGTGTGTGTTTCTGTACCTATCACAACTTTACAAGCATCATTTATATTTTAATTAAAATTATTTTTTTATGTTTAAACTAAACCTAAAAAACTTATTGACTTAACTTTAAACTTGAACTAAAAATATCTTATTGATGTATTTTAGTATAATAATATACAAATATATTATTATATCACATATTAATATTATAATAATATATCTAACATGCAGGTTAAATTAAAAATTTGTATTTTAAATGTAATTAGGTATGTGGTTTTTAATTATCCCATAGTTAACGATTTAGGTTCATAAAATATATAAAATATAATTCATCCTTATAAAATAAATGTTTTCCAAAAACAATCGTTTTATTAAAAATTAAATATCAAATGAATTGTAAGTATGTAGTTTATTATTGGATTATTTTTAGTAAAATTAATTATATTAATATAAAATTATACGAAGAGTTTAATTTGTTTAACGTGTCATATTGATGAAAAAAGTTTTAGTTACTGCAGACGCGGAAAATTACATTTTTTTTCAATTTACTTTGGAAAATATCGTAAATTATGAAAAATGGCTTAGTAAACCACCAGGTAAACACTTAGCCAATATCTCATCATTTTTTGATTGGCATGAGTAAAGGAAAAAGTTTTATGAGTAAACTAAAAATTGAAAAGTGTTTTATTAAGAAATACTTAACTGCAAAAAACTCTAGTTTATGGTACATTAAATGTAATTTTATACATTTATATAAAAATACTTTTTCATATGATCGAAATCCTATAAAAATAATTTCTGCATTATTATAGAATCATACGCCTATTTATAATGACTTAGTGATAAAAATACTAATACATGATGTTGTAAATGTTGAAGGGAAAGAATTTATTTGAGGATGATGATAATAATAGTATACACATAAATCATATAAATATTACCAGATAACATATTTAAAATTTTTTTTTCTCGTAAGATTTGACAGCGAAGCCACAGAGATCATTAGCTTTTTATAAATTTAATCAATTTAATAATAATAAAAAAGATACTTATAAATATTTGTTTGTATTATATATATTTCTCTATTTATCGGTACTCCTGAGAATTTAGATGACGTATATTCTGGTTGGCAATCGGTTCCGATTGTTTCGTAGAGGTGCTCTGCTATGTTGTTCTCTTTTCTTGTTCATTGAATCTGCATTTCATCATAATGAAAATTATAAATATTTCATCACTATAAAAATAAATAGTAATTAAAAAATGATAAAATGTTCAATTTTTCTAACTAAGGATTGAAAATTTAAAACAAATATTCTCATAAATAGTGTATACTGTAACCAACCAACAAGCCCAGATTAAGGGGGGGGGCAAGGGTGGCACGGTCCCGGGCCCATTGATTTTGGGGCCCATCTTTATCCTCAAAATATATTTTTTTAACGCGTCCAGTACAGTTTAAAAAAAATATATATATTTAAGTAGGTAGGTATAACCTGTAGGTAAATAATAATTATAAAATAAAATTATTCTCAATTTTATATCACAAAAAATTACTATAGTTAATAATGAACTGTGTTGAGAAACACAATTTTGATTATGTTTTTATTTTCTGAGAATTATCGATTACTGATTTAGCTATTGAAGTATATAGGTAGTTATAAGAAAAAAATATTTAGCTCTTGTAAATTAGGTATTTCAGTTATAAGTATTAATGCATATTATACTAAACTTTCGATTACCATAGTTAATAAGTAATAACCTAGCAAACTAAAATTGATCATTTGACTGTCAAAATGTTCAGACAAAAAGCTTTACCAGAATCCATGAAAAATATAGTGGTTAGGAGGTACCATTTGAAAAAAAATAAAATCGATTTTATGATTGGTACAACTGCGTGTTTAAAAATTTTGAAAATGTTATAAAAAAAATGCCAGTTCAAAATAAAGAAACACGTCTTTTTTTGTTCTAGCGAAATTCCATATCATCGATCCATAATTGTTAAAAAAAACTCGTGTACTATGACATACAATACACTCTGTATATTTTTTGTATAGCAAAAAATTATACAATAATATAAAGTCGTTAATATGTAATAATTCAAATATTTTAAAGTTAAAGTTGAAAGGGGGCCCACTAAGTGTATGGTATCCCCGGGCTCAATCGATCCTTAATCCGGGCTTACCTACACGGCTACTATCATACGGCTCACTTTAAGAAGCGTTGATAATAGTATATTTTGTTATGTTAGAAAAATCTAATTTTTTGTATTTCCTAATATTCTGAATGCAGATGTGGTTAGGTATTAATATTTCAGTGTTACTTACTAAAAAAATGTCTTAAGTTATCAAGATTAACAATTTTGCAGTGCTCAAGTTAGATTTTGGAAAGATAATGTATATTGTATGAAGTTTATCGAGTCATTTAACTTTGAATAGTATCTTTATACTCTAGGTTGTAAATGTTAGTACATTATAATATGCATTTGAATGGGTTTAGAAAGGCATTACGATGTATTTAAAAAGGTCCACTGGCAAGGAAAGAATGTTTGTAATTTGTGAGGGCCAAAGCAACCCTATATTTTATTTAAATTAGTGGCGATTTAACCGTTTAAAAATCAAATACCTGTTTTAGAAAGTTTATTGTTTATCTAGCGTTACAAAGCCGTTCAATACCAAAAATCGTAAAAGATTTTATCATATTCAAAATACGTTAATCATTATAATATTAGCTTAAAATTCTATAAGTACTAAAAAATAATAATTAAAAATATTTCAATAGGTATTCTAATAAAAATAATAATTTCATTTTATTTCAACTCATTATTTAATATTTTTTAAGATGCAAGCGGGTTGTTAATTAGTATACATATGACATACATAATTACTAGCACGATCTTTATTATTATTAGTTTATATATAATACATCGTTTTTTTAGGATAGGTATATGCAGTTCTATTTGTTTCAATAGTGTATCTTGATTGGAATTTAGAATATTTTTAGTTTAGCTTTTAGCTCTGTTAACCTGTGGCTGTAATAAGCAGACAAGCGGTACTCATTAGCTATATTATATTATACCTACGTCATATTATTATATTATTAATCACCATTTACCATTGTATTTTTGTAATTTAAAAATGATGTATAATATTGTACAAACAAATGCAATCATCAAACTAAGTATACTTATTACAGTATATAATTTCTTTTTTTCAAAATTTTTACATCGTTAAAAATATCTATAATACAATAATTAAATATAATACATTAAATAAATACAATAATTAAATAATATTCATAATACATGATATCCATACATTGTCTTCATACATGTTTTATCGTGTATCATATTTATTAACAAAAATTAGAGAAACAACGCATAAAAAATGTACATAAATTACAGCTTTCGGTTAATTCCCTCGAAGAAGGATTTACAATAAGCAGGGATGTAGGAAATATACACGCGTGGACTTAAAAGTGAAGTACCTTTTTAATGTATAATTCATCTACATAAAAAAAATTATTTAATTATTCGAACATTTTAAATGGCACTTAGGAAGTCAGTATATTTTTATCTAGTTTTTCATGCAACAGTAGGCATTAAATATGTTGTATTACCATATTGTACAGGAGAAGTTAAATAAGTTTGATTATTATTTTGTAATAGGTAGGTTAGTCATAATTTTATGGGGTTTTTTTGTTCAATTAAAAACATTAATAAAATCAATTTACCATTACCCATTGAAAAAGAAAAAATATGAAACGTAAACAATGGTTTACTTTGTTTATGAATAAAATAATTATTAGTCTAAAACTATTATTATTGTATTTGCAAATATTTTATATAATACGTAGGTACCTATCTGATATTATAATATAAGTGCTGCATTTTTAGTGTTTAAAATGTTTTATTGTTTTATAGTGCCGGACAGTGACGCCTGGTGTCCCGGAGAATTTGATGGCTGGACGTGTATTAACCGGACAAAGGCTGGCGAAGTAGCAAAATTTCCATGTCCTTATTTTATTTTGGGGTTCGATACAAAACGTACGTACACAGTGAATTATCTATAAAATCAATAACCTATCGTAAAATATCACATTATATTATAGTTTGAAACAATATGGTTTGTACGACTATTTTTACTAAATTGTGTACACCTCATTTTTTTTAATGTTGCACGCAACTCTACGGCAGTATTAAGTTTTACTGAGTTAAACACCGTAATAAATCGTATTAAACCTTGAAAAATAATCAAAATCAAGTGTAATAATGCCCACCGTGGTAAGCTGCAACGCTGTGTATACATTCGTTGCAATGAACTATTTAATACTTGCATGTCGCCTGGATTAAAACTACTTTAACTATTGCATTGACACGGTAAAATGGTCTATTATAATACTATTATATGCGTGTACAGATATTATAATAACTGATAGTGGCGTAGCTCTCGGCCATGAACTGAGTGTACTCCGTCACGACAAACATTTTTGTCCGCCTCAGAACAATGGTTTATCGTACAGGATTATATACGTTGGCGTGTACGTTTTATGGGCAATTTATTCGACTCGGGAGTTTACCTTTGCCTATCCCGGTTAATCCAAACCAATAAGTTTTCAGATGGGTATAGACGTCACATTTCGTCGTGAACCGGCGGAGAATGGGTCGTCGGTTGTTTTTTCTTTTCTTCCCTATATTATTATTTGTTTACGAAACCTTAAAAAAAAAGACCGAAAGGGAGAGAAATAATATAGACGTGTTCTGATTAATGAGTTATTTCCAACGATTGATTCGTCGATACTCTTATTTTCAGCACCTAAAGGTGTAAGGCAAAAAAGAAGAAAACTTTTAAGCCCTTTTGAATGTCTAATACCGTTTGAATGATTTTACACGTTTCGCGAAAACCGTGCCATGCCATTTACGGTCACAATACTAGCTAGTCGATATTTTTTCAAGTTTTATGAGTTAAGTGACGACCCAGCAGGGTGTTGGGTTACGAGAAACAAAAGCCGTTTTATTATGTCTTATAGAATATTATTTTGTCTTCCCTTTGTGAAATTTTTTATTCATATTCGTTCACATCGAAAACCAAGAAGTGCTCAGAATAAAAATACGGGGTTATCAAAAAACGCCACTAACAAGCAAAATGTTCCAGGTTTATTTGTGTGTTTTTTTTTTTTTTGTTATACAATACTTTTCGGTATTTTGAGGTTTTATTTTACTATATCACCGGTGTGTCGTGAAATATTACTATCCAATTATCTCATGCCTCCTTTTATTTGGCTCGGATAAACAAGTATGGTATAAGATATTCGTTTAATGTTGGTTCATAAAACTATGATGTGCTTACGCGGAGCTTGATAAAATTATTTGGAGGTGCTGAGTCTATTTTATCATAAGCTTGATTATGTAAACTAATAAAATATGCATTACATTAAAAATAAATAGAATTAACTGAGGGGATAGGCCTTCCAAAGCCCACACTTCTCTAGACCCACTATAATGATGATGGGTATCTGAATGATGTTTTTTTTTTTTTTTCGGTTGCTTATGTCTAAAATAGTAAAACATCATTATTATACACACGGTCACAAATAAATACAATAATGAATGTTATAATGTCATAGCTGATATCATGACGTTGATGATACATGCAATTAAGTGTTCCTTTTATATTAACTACCAGTAATGTATACTGTACAATGTGCTGTGTTCATCATATTTCTATCTGTTGTTAGAAAATTACCTTAGATGCAATTTGGGTTTTCCTCATTTTGATGGGATTAATTTGTTTTACTTGTGCAATTAGTAAGTTTTCGTTAGTAATGTTTAAGCTATTCTACAATATCTTTAGAATTTATATAACCATACTATACTCAAGTATACATTTTTCATAGGTTTAATCAGAAATCAGGATTCATGGTTTTCATCCCACTCGAGTTAAGAGTTTTAAAATTTACTATTAGATATGACAATATTAGATGCTGTGAAAGAATGATTTTTACATTTTAAACAAGCTAAATTATAATTAATTTAAGTTATTTGAAACCATAGAATCTATATTTTAGTAGGTAGGTAGTCAATGAAGTTCAAACTTATTTAAATTGTTTATAAATATTTACTGCAATATTATAAATATTTGGCAGTTCAATTATTTTTAAACGTTTATGTGCCATTATTCCATTTTTAATTTCAATTAATTAAAATATATAAATAATATATACAAAACATGTTTTGATTTGATTTTAAATTAAAGAAGCAATATTTTGCTTTATATTGGATAGGGTTTTCTTGTTATATAATATAACTTTCAATAACTTGCTACATGAATCGTACCTACCTATAACATAAATATTCGACTTTTTGATACAAAAAAAAATTCGTTGAAATGGGCAATCAGAGTACTCATTTTAAATGCAAAAAATCAATATTTCAATTCCAACTCCTGTATTCTATAATCCCTTAAATCATAATGTAGAACCTATAATACATAATCCATAGCAAGCGTATCATGTTGGATATAGTTCATTGGGTATTTAAACATTTGTTCGTGGGAATTCTTTATTATTTTATTTTAATGTATTGACATAATTAGTAATCATAATCTAGTATTATCAATTATGTATACATAATACATAACTAGTATATTATTATTTAGTTTATTTCTTATAAACTTTAGATTTTAGGCTATTCATTTAATAATCAATTGTTAGATATTTATATAATAATGATAACATTTTTAAAATTATACAGTTTTAGTAAAATACATTTTTTTTACAAGTATTTTTGTGTATGTGTATAGAAATTAGAATTTTTGTCATACATATTTGTGGGTATGTGTGTACTAATATTCTATATTTTGTATTTAAATGGTTAACGAAATAGTTCAATATTTATATTGGAATTGTATCTGTATTTAAATATATTTTATGCATTAATTGTTTATAATTGTTTGCGTAGTTTAAACTTTTCTTTTACTGTGTAGAATTTATACCTACTAGAATGTTGTTTAACGATAAGTTAGTAGGTACGTCCAAATTGTATATTTGAATTTTATCAACAAGTATAAGATAAATAAAATGGTATCGAATTTAAATTTGATAGACAAATGTCTCAATAAGCTAGATGATGGCTAAGAATTAATGGATGAACCATAAACAATTGTGGGTACAAATGAGAGGTGGTGGGTGAACCATAAACATTCTACAAACTGAGGATTTAGTATTGTGACTCGATAAAGTGCAAACCACACCAATGATTTGTTGAGTGTGTAGTGAGGGGGAGTGTTATATGAAGGTTTAAGGTGAAGACAACGTATTTTATGTGAAAACACAAGATCAAACACAATAAATTTGATCATGATATTAGTGTCAAGTTGAGAAAAATAAATTTCATGACAATAAATTTTTGATCGGTTTCTAGAAAGACGTTGTCTCCAAGTATAGCTGGTATTTGTCCAAACGAATAATCGATTCTTAAAATTTTTATGACTGGCACATTTTATCCTCGTCGATTTATTAAACTCTTTTTATGTGTATACTTGAAATAAACACTTTAGACCTCTTTAATCATATTATGCTTATATTCCTACAACTACCTACCTATAGTTTTAATATTTATTTAACGTACTAATTTGTTACATGAAAACAATACGTGAAGAACCCAACAATTACTATATATGGTTCCACCTACACCTTAACACTCACCCAAATCTACTTATTAAAAACTTAGCTACAACAACCCTCCTCATCGCCTTAAGCGGAAATGGTACAGAGACCTGCTAGATAAAAATCCTTAATCCAAAGCAAACAAGAGAAAAAAATTCAAAATAAATAAAAGACGGAAGTGTCATTCAATGTTTTATTTTTATATAGCTCATACTCGTATTGTACTTGCTGGTTCAGATTGTGTATACAGGATAACAAAAAAAAAAAATCACATTATAATTTGTCAAAAATATCGTATTGAAATAATTAATATTATTTTTAATACGATATTTTGTATTTTTAATATACTTTTTATTTATTTATTTAAACAATTTAAATTTTAACTTACAAATATAAGCATTTTTGTAGTTATTTTTTTGAATAAATCGTGTTCCATGCGTTGACTATATTTTTAAGTAGGCAATATATTATATTTATTTATTTACTGACATGCATGTAATAAATGTAACCAGCCATGTCATAATAACAAAAAACCAAACAGAGACGAAGAGATGAATCGTTAAAATGATGGAAGATAATATTCGCCAACTAAAATATTACCCGACAAAGGGGGTAATTATATTCATGCTCAAGAATCCAAAATTCATCAAGATTATTTATTCTCTGTTACATGTATATTTAGGGGGAAAATGGAACTAAAGGTACGCAAAAATAATAATATAATATGCTCTCTTAAGACAAACATGTTTCTCTCCAATTAGAGGAAAACATGAAACCCTTAACCATAAATTAAAAATGCAACGAGTCATGATAGTAGAGAGGAATGAGGTTCTAAAAATAATTATTTGGTACACTATAGTTTGCATCCCTATAACTGGTCTGTATGTTTACGCTAGCATAATTATTATATAACTTATATAAAGCTTTAATAAACAGTTGTACTGTTGTTATGACATTCTTAGATAACATAATACAGGTATATCATAGACAATAACCAAAGCCTTAATCTAACTTGGTAATTTATATATATTATTAGCTTTAACGATATTATTCATTAACAATAATTAATAACAATGCATAAAACCGTATTTCTATTATTTTTAAGTTTATACAAAATAATAGTTATTATTACAGAGTACAGATAGTACTCAGTTGTTCACAGACCACTGTGGATGAACTTATATAGAAATAACCAACTATTAATTGTATCAACCTAATATAATGAAACAAAGTGTGTTTAATTGTAATTAATAGACATTTAACTAAAATTATTATATATTACGCGATTCATGCCAATTTTCCTGTAACTGAATTTATTCAATTTCGATTTTTGGAATTTTTAGGTATACTTATACTTTAAAGCCATATTATCAATTACTCACATTTTTTATGCCATTTGAAGTGTCGTGTAATGTATTAATTTGATATTATCGAACTTCTTTTTTTTTTTTTTAAATATGAGGGCCATTCACTGTACATTTTTAAGGGTATAATTTTTTTTTTGAAAATTTTATGTATCTAAATTAAAATTAAAATAAGTAGCTTTTGAATTATTAAACTTTGGGTACTATAATAAAAATAGTTCATGATTTTATAATTTTTGTAAAAACTTTCCAAATATAATAAGTATTAAACAATATATTATATCTATTGTATATTAATTGAACCATCATTTAGAACTATTATTTTATTCCTTGTACAAATAGTTTAACAACTCAAAATTACTTGTTACAACTTTGATTTAGTTATATCAACCTTTCAAAAAATATCACCTGCAGCTTAACAGCGTATTGATAAATTTCGATTTTTTTTCGGAAAAAAGAAGTGTTTAAAAATTTTAAGTTTTTTTAAATATGGCCTTAAAAGTAGGCTAACTTAAAAATTCCAAAAATCAGAGATTTAATGAATTTACAAATGCATTATCAAACATTACAAATCAGGGGTTAGCCTTAAAATGTATACTATGTTTCGCGATTCGCGAATCACTTCGTATAGAAAATCAATTATGTTGATTCATTACGTTCACAATTCAATCTAATTTGTTACTTTAAAAAATACCTTGCACCTACAATTATAAGTTCATACCTACCTATAGTACCTACCTTTTTATAAAAAGTATTTCAATATTATTTTTATGGAATTATTAACTGTGTTGTTTGAACAATTAGTTGTGATAAAGTTGTGAATGTACATAAGACAACGATTGAGAATATGACATTGGATTATAAGTAGGCACTGGAGACAAGTGAAAAGTTTATGAATTCAAGATGTTTAAGAAAACAATCAGCGATATCATATTGAAATCAGTAGTATTTCTCAATTATTGTATTTTTATTATTATATTGTGAATTGCTTAGAACCGAGATTTATACTTTGATAGATTATATATACATTATATATAAAATAATTATCAAGTATACGGTATACTGTACTTAATCAAGTCTTATAATAGTTAATTAGTATTTTTACTATATACATCTATTTAGGTATTTTAATTTACACTGCATGGGTATTTTTTTTATCCAAAAATGTCAAAATAAATTTTATTTTATTTTTTTTGTTTTATATTTATATGCTTATGATATTTAAATGATTTTTTGTTGAGTATAAAATAGTTTGTAAACAACAATTTGGCCTATTATAATTTATAATATTCTTACTTTTTTTATTTTAAATATTCTGACATTTCATACAAGTAGGTAATCATTGTTTAATGATTTTAGAAATTAAAAAAAAAATATTTACTTGAGGTAATTTTAGTAATTTGATAATAATATGTATAGAAATAAAAGCATGAAATAATACTGAAAGATTGAACCAGAAGGCTTGAATAAAAATACAAAAAATAACATATTTTGCATTTTGTGATGACGGTGTTATTTGCTATATTTACGTAACAGTATTTTACATAATATAATTCCCATTATCCTATCTATTACATTCAAACAATAGAATAATGTATCTACATATTATTTTATTTTGCAGCTAAATGATTCAAATTATACAAACTAAATCTTTTGAGTACACAATGTATAGTTCTGATGATGACAACGAAATATTGTAATAATTATTATTATAGAGGTGTAAACCACCTATAATACTTATAGCCTTGCTGATGTTTTTTTAAATATTACATTTTTTTAATGTTAAAATAATTATTTTTAAGTTTTTAATTGATCATAACTCATAACTGTCTTAAATGTTAAAGCACGAAGAATGATTGATGTAAGACGATGGCCAGGTTACGCTGATATTATCATCTTTTAAGTTTAGTAACGAAAAATATATTTTTACCTCGACAATTATAATTACAGAAAGGATTTATTTTGCATAACAACAAATTCTAACTTATTTACTTTCATTTATTTCATAAATATTTCTTATTAATTTGTAAAATTATATAACACGACGTGTTAAAAAAAAAAATATTTCTATTGTACATAATATTATTAAATATTATAATGAACTTTATCTTTTATTTTTCAATTTAGAAATACCAATAAATATTTGGTTATTATTTTTTCATATTATGAAAAATCAATGATTTTACTAGGTAGGTACATTAAATAATACAATTTTAATGAGAGTTTGTTTATTGTAAAAGTTGTGTTTTGGTCGTAGGGTTCTTCTAATGCACTTTTCCAAATCATGAATTATTCAGATATCAAAAATTACACATTTCATTACACGAAAAATAAATTGATAAACATAAAATATTATATTATAATATCAATATTTTTAGTCTTTTTACGTAGCTATAACATTTCTATAAAATTAAATAAAAACATTTCGTTTTTTACTGTTTTAAAATGTTTTTGACTGTTATATTAGTACAGATAATATAATAATATATTCCAATAATTGTATATTATTATAATATAAGTAATATGTGCATTTTTTTGAATTTAATATTTTTTACCAACTACTCAAATAACAAAGTAATGTTTAATAGTGGTTAAAACTTCTATATTATATTATTATACAACAAAAAAAACGTCATACCTATATACCGAGATAATAGAATAGTGTGTACGCATTTCCCTATATTATATTATATTATATTTAATTATTTATATATAGATGAAATTAAACAATATTACGAGTAATGTGATTTTATGAATAGTCGTAGTTTCATTCTTGTAATAATAAATTATTATATTATTGTGATTGTAGAATATATTATCGTAATTGTTGTTTTCAAACGAATTTAGAATATCATAATATCTATGAAAAAAATTAATTACCTATAGTGCAATGAATAGTAGTGTGTATTATAGGGTACCTAGATATTATAATAATGTGCAGGTGCGCTGAGATTACAAACACATTTCTCCAACACGAGATTTAACCCTCGCAGTATTGTGGTCTGAACTCGACTTGATTTCATTATTGCAGATTAATAAGAAAATGGTTTCGAGTAATTAACCTAGACTACAACAGTTTTCCCTATGTAGGTAGGTAGTATGTACTCCAGTGTACTTACAGTCTATATCGTGTTACTGGAGTCTATATAAACGCCGCTGGTGGTGTTGTTTCCCAACAATCTATTGAAATAGTATATTAATTAGATATAGGTAGCCACTTTTCGTGATATTAGAATTACAACCTTATATACATTGGTTAGATACTTTTCTCTATTAATATAAAGTATGATGATTAAATCGTATAAAGTTGGTACGATTATTAATATTTGTAATTAATTTTTATTGATACCTATAGGCGTACTTGCATATTCGAAATAATCGCATACTCGTATTTATATTCAATGTTTCAATCATTTTTTTTTTTTTTAACGATTTAGATTGTATTGGCTGTTTGAAGAACGTTATATAATTATCAATTATAAATTACAGGGTATAAATTATTTCATGCTGTTTAATATATTTTGTTGTTTATGTTTGTGTACTTCAAGGTTAATTTGTTATTAATTTACTTCCCCGAAAATAGCAATGAGGTTATTTGAGTAGGTATAAGATGCAGGTATAAATATTTATTGACTTCGGTAGGAATAAAAGTCGAGGGATTCAAAATTTCCCAAGAGATATCCATTGCTCTAAAAAGTCTTAAATAAAACCTCTGGATTATGAATACTTTTAAAAAATTGCATCATTCGTATATATTTTTCAGGAAAATTTCACAAATAGAAAATACCATCTGGAAAATACGATCTGAGTTATCTTACGTTTCAAAGTATGTAATTCTTATCATTTTAAGTTATTACCTAATTATTATTTTTATCTATTAGGTACACTCGTTAGTTATTACATTAAAATATTTTTGTTATCAGTTTTTGTTTTAAAATATATGGACTATCCGAATATGGTGCATATTATAATAAGTTCATAATATAAGAGTTACTTAACAGTTAGTTAATAATAAAAATAAATTGCAGTTTTCGATAGTAACAGAAATAAAAATTAGTTGCTTTCCATTGAATCAATTTTCCTAAACCGTAAAACTGAGACTGAATTGATGTTTTTTTATTATTTAACCCTTTTATAAAATCACTTAAAATATCAGGTCATAGAATATTTTTACAAGTTTTTATTGATTTCGTAACGTGTAATAGTAACTTGTATTATAGTGTCACGCAGTACTGTACTACTCTGATAGATATAACTTGTGTTGTATATTATTATTTATGAAGATTTTAAATCATTAAATCAATAAATCGTTGTGTGCTTGAAAAATTATTTATTCAGTTACTTTAAAAAAAAATAATAAGCCAAATTATAAGATCAAATATTTATTTAATTTTTGTGATTTTCAGTACATTTTTATGATTTTTTTTGTTTTTTGTTATGTAGGGTGTTATAGAATCAAAACACCCTTCTGTAAACATGATTATATTATAATAAACATAACCAACTCAAACCTACTTTACAAAAATTAAACTTACAAATTTAATCTTTACGAGATTTCGCTAAATATTCTGATTTATTTTGTAACCCGCTGTTTATACATAAAAATGTCGTTTTAATTAACAAAATTACACACTTCCACAATAATAGTTATTTATTTCGTTGATATAAATTAAACATTTAATATTAACGAAGACAATTTTTTTTATATTTGTTACGAAAAACAACGGTTTCTCAGCTTTTAAATAAGTTTTATTAATATTTTTTAATGGTATGAAAAAAAATAATTTTTTTATTAAACTGTAATCACTATTTTTAGATAAATTCGTATTACATATTTTTCTTTCATAATAAACAACAGTTAATAAGGCTGTTGGAGCACACCGTATTTTTTGTAGTTTTAGACCAATAAGCGGAAGATTAGTTTATGTTCTTCCCGATGTCCAATTATTATTTTAAAAATATGTATGAACTCATCATCTCCTTTTCTAGGTTATGTAGGAAACAGATTTTTGATTTTTGTATTCAATAAGGCTTAAAAAATATGTTAAAATTTAAAAAACTTATGACATTTTTTTTTATTTATACACTTGCATTCAGTTTTATGACATCAATCATTTTTCTTACATAACCTAGTAAAGGGTTTGATGAGTTCATATATATTTCATAAATAATAATCGGACATCGGGAAGTACATATTATACTAATCTTCCGCTTATAGCTATTTTGTACCGATTTTAACGGTTTTTTTACGATAACACGATAATGGCCCAGGTAATGGATTACACACACTAAGGTTCATTTACTACTCACACAATGATAATTATTTGCCAATAATATTTTTGCACAATTTCCTTAATTGTACTACTTAAAATATTCTATGCTGCAACGGAACATAATTTAAATCAACCATTAGCATCATCATTAACAATAGTGTTGTCACACAAAATATCATCAAGACATTTATTTGGGAATTAACCGTTGAAAAATATTTGGTGTTTAGTTAAAAGAATATTGTAGAAGTGAACGTTTTTAAATTTCCTATAGTGTTTTTGAAATCGTAAGGTATCGGCTAGTGTATATAGACCTGCAGGATTCGGCTAATAGATTCCAGTCCCCGAGGTACAGACAAAGTTCAATTCCAGGCAGTGGCGGATCGCCAAACCATTGCCCCAGATTTGGAGATTTGTGCAAAAATAATAAACGAGCAGTATATATAGAAATCGCGTCGGAGATGATATTTTATACGTGTTATTAATGGCAAGGAACTGAAGAAGACTGCCGCTTAAACGCGTTAAACGTAATCGATTTTGTTTGTATGAATGAAAAAAAAAATGTGGTACCTACAGAAAAAGAAGAACACGTCATAGCAGGCGATCGCGCACACAAAGTAAGATGCATCATGAATGTTATTAAATTACATTGTCGCTTCTGTATCAGTCTCATCCGTTACGTCCATCTTTGCCTCGTACTTTGGTATAAACGTGCCGGAATCGTTCAAAGTGTATTAGCCGTTGTATAGTGTGTACGTACGTCAGGTCTCCTATCGGTTGTTATAATATATCTGTACCTGAGAGGCTAAAGGGTCCAAGTCCACTTTTATCAAAATTGACGCGCGTCATTTTACCTATCTTCATTTTAGTCCAATAACGAATATTTACCGAGATATTGGGAAATAACAAAAATAACTAAGTCCAAATATTTATTTTGATTTATGAATTATGATCCAAGTCCATAAATAATCAAAATTAACATGGAGATTAATAGAGTCCAAGTCCACTGTGTGATTGAGCAAAATGATCTAAGTCCAAAACATTTCATTTAAATCGTAAAATAAACAATTATAGGTAAGTTATAATTAAAAGAAAAAATATTCATCTTTTTGAGAATATTACAGCTTATTATTTAAAACAAACCTTGTTGGTATAATCATTAAATTGAATTTACACCAGCCATTTAAGTAAAATAAAATAGTTGAAAAACGGTTTTTTGGCTCTCCTGAAAAGTTACAATAATAGACTTAGACCCTTTAGCCTCTCAGGTACAGATATAACTACATCATTGTTAAGACCGGCAGAGGATAACGTGCACGCGTCTCAAGTTAATTTGTTTAAAACTCGGAAGACCCGCGCTAAACCGGCTTGTATAGAGACAAAATTGCCAACACTCTAATAGCCCCCCCTTGTAATAAATGATATCGGGGTCATATAATATTCCTCGTGTATATCTGCAACAAATACGCCATGTGATGTTTGAAAGACGACGGAAACGCATAAACACGATAACATTGTGTGCACACAATATTTGATTAATATTCGAGTCTTGCACGTGAAAATGTAATATAACATAAAATATTGTAATATTATAATGTACATCACAATTTAATATTTTAAAAGGTCTCTTTTTATGGTATTTTTCATAATAGTACCATCAAAACCGTTAGGTACGTTGTGGCGTTGTCGTACGCAGGTTGTGTTTTTGTGGTCGTGAGGTTAGGCTAGAGAGATCGTAATTCAATGAAAATTAAATTAAATTAAAATTTGAATAATAACGTCATTTTATTCTTCGTTGTACTGGGTGCCTTTTCTGAAAAAAAAAAAAAATCCTTTTTCTTTGTATAAAGTTAAAAGGTCAACTAAAAATATTTTGTTTATGTGCGGGAGGGTTTAAGGATTAAGTTCCCGTCGTGTCCCCCGGCAAGAACTGTATTTAACACGATTAAATCGTAATGTGTAGGTATTATTCTATTCTGTGAAGTACCTTTTTTTATTTACATATCTCAAAAGAAAAAGGAATTTAAGTGGGTCGCATCCAGGGAGCGGAACTGTATTATTATAGGTAGTCTATCATACATATTTGATTTACATGTGGCTTTATCACTTGTAGTTTTTACATGAATGAAATTACAATTTGATTGATCTATTGAAAAGACGTGACACCTTTACACTTTTACTTACTACTTATTCATAACTCATGTATTGAATAAGTAAATATTAAATTTATATAAACACAGAACAGTATATATAAATACTAGACAAATATCTTGGTTTATATAATATTTTATGTCAATGGCGGTTGTATATAATAAAATAAGTACCTAAGTACCGTTTTATACGTATAAAATTACCTTGAAATCCAATACCCCTTAATCTCAAAAAGTTTTGAAATTTATCTATCCACATCACCTCTTATTTTAATGATGCACGAACTTATGTTTTTCCATAAATTTGTTTGAAAATCGAAAAAAACCATACATTTATATAATATTATTAAAATGTGACTTTTAGTTATTTATTCAAAGTAATATTTTAATCTCCAAATGACTATGAAATGGTAAAAATTGTAAACGAATATATATGATTTATAATGTATGAATTTTTCTTAACAAAGGAAATCACTGCAATCGGAGTATATACGTATTAAGTATATTATATTTTGTATCTGCATCAATATGTGAATTATTATGTTGGAAAAATATAATTTTTAATTTGTGTTAGTGGTGTTATTAAATAAAAAACTATTATTATTAGTAATAATTATAACAAACGTCGTCCGCTTAGGGTGAATCTACCTGATGTTAACTGTGTTAATCAGATCCTTAAAGCAAAGTCTAAACTCCGTAATATTGAAACGCTGAAACACCTAAATATTGATATCGATAAAACCAAGCTTCAACAAGAACAGTTCAAGGCTGTCTGGAACACGCTGTCAGAAAGAAAAAGTCGCGGTGAAACAAACATTCGAATCGGTTACATTCGAGGCCAACCAACAATAATTTCAAAAAACTGAACAATACACGCCCTTCCAATGTCAATGAAGATTCAACTCCGTTTGTATTTAACTATAATTGTAATTTTAATTTTAACCTTAAAAATAAGTTAGCTGATAAGTTTATTAATTTCGTTGGTTATTACCAAAATGTACGCGGTTTACGCACAAAATTAAATATTTTGCGTTGTAATTATTCACTGTTCGATTTTGACTATTGTATATTAACTGAAACATGGCTCACTGCAGATTTCTGTGACTCAGAGCTAGGTCTTACCGATTATCAACTGTTTCGCTTTGATAGGAATGAAATTACTAGTCCCCACCGTAGAGGTGGTGGTGTTCTTATCGCAATTAATAATTTATATGCCGCTAAAATGTTATCTGTGCCGATAAATAACGTAGAACAACTTTTCATATTAGTATCGGTTGGTAATAAAAAACTAATTATAGGTGGTGTTTATATCCCCCCATCCAGTGGCCCGGATATGTACGACTCTCACATTCAATCATTAGAATTGCTTCGTACGAAATACGCGGACTGCGAGTTTATTATTGCTGGTGACTTCAATTTATCTTCTGCACGTTACGATCTCAATTCAAATTCCGGTGTCAACTTTTTTCCTACCACTGCTCAATCTGATTCTATTCTTTTCGGTTATTCGTATTTTAACTTCCGCCAATTCAATCCAATACTTAATTATAATAACTCACTATTAGATCTTGTTTTTTCATCCCTTCCTATGTTGTCAGTCTCGTTATCTTTAGATCCGATTGTCCCTATCGATAACCATCACCCACCGTTAAGAATCTATTCTAAAGTACAACGCATTTTTAATACTCTTCCACACAAAATTGAATTTTTCAATTTTAAAAAAGTGAATTTTATTGACATTATTTACGAATTAAATAAAATTAACTGGTCATTAACATTTTTAAATTTAGATATTAATACAGCTGTTAATAAATTTAATTCAATATGTCACGAGGTTTTATTAAAACATGTTCCTATTGTTACTTATAATTATAATTCATTCCCAATATGGTTTAATAAAGAATTGAGACTGTTAATAAAAGAAAAAAAAAGAGCCCATTTTAAATATAAACAATCTAATCACGTTTCAGATTACTTCACCTTTTCAAATCTTCGCCTACAATGCAAACAACTATCTCGTTCCTGTTATTTAAATTTCATATCCAAGACTCAATTATCATTGGTCAGTAAGCCAAAACAATTTTGGAAATTTATTAATGACCGCAAACAATTAAACACCTTCCCAAAAGTCATGTTTTTAAATAATAAAACTGCACAGGACGGGTTAAATATTACTAATTTATTCGCAGAACACTTTTCTTCGGCCTACTCACACATTTGTCCATCAACTGATGATTTAAAGGTTACGATCGCCGATTGTATTGATCTATCAAAAATCGACATTACTGTTCAAGAAGTTTTCTTAGCACTAGAAAAATGTAAACTTAATAGCTCACCTGGCCCTGACGGTATTCCGGAAATAGTTTTAAGCCAATGTAGGTATGCTTTAACGCTTCCTTTACACTACCTTTTTTCTCTGTCACTGTCTTCAGGCACATTTCCAGACTTATGGAAATCCTCTTATGTCCAGCCAGTTTTTAAAAACGGCGATCGCTCTAATATAATCAACTATCGTCCTATCAGCATTATGTCATCAATTCCTAAGTTATTAGAATCTATTTTACTTCCTAAATTAAACTTCTCTTTTTCTAAATATATAATTCCACAACAATTTGGTTTTCGTCCACATACTTCTACTTCTTCAAATTTAGTTGCATATCATAAATATTTAATGGATGTTATTGAAAAAGGTGGTCAGGTCGATGCTATATATACTGACATTAGTAAAGCGTTCGACACTATTAACCACGCTGTGCTGATTCGTAAGTTAGAGTTGATGGGTGTTAATAATCTCATGTTAAAATGGTTTAGTTCATATATATCTTGTAGATCTCAAAAGGTAAGGCTTCACGGTTATGTTTCTAATAATATCTCTATCCCCTCAGGTGTCCCACAGGGAGGTCATATTTCACCACTACTTTTTATATTGTACATGAATGACGTTGGCTTAGTTTTTAAACATGCACAGTTTAGTATGTTTGCCGATGATTTAAAACTATTTTATAATATTAATTCATTAGATGATGGCTCTAAATTACAAGACGACTTTGATAATTTCAAAGCCTGGTGCTATAATAATGGTTTACAACTTAACATTAATAAATGCAATTCCATCTCTTTTTATCGCAACAAATCTCCGTTCAATATTGCTTATTACTCCGACAATTACCTTTTACCTAAAGTAGACTCTATTAAAGATCTTGGTGTTATTTTTTCTAGTTCACTCTCTTTTACTGCGCACATTCAATCAATAACTATAAAAGCATCACGATCACTTGGCTTTATTATCAGAAACACGCGCGATTTTACTAACATTGTATCATTAAAAATTCTTTATTTCGCTCTAGTACGTTCAGTACTTGAATATTGCTCCATTTTGTGGAACCCTTACCAACTTGTATGGATAAATAAAATCGAAAGAGTTCAAAATAAATTCCTAAGATTTATTAATACAAAAATTCCTAACAATTGCATAATAATTGATCATTGCTATGAACCACTTAGAAGACTGGTTAATATCAACTCTCTAAGTTCAAGACGTCTATATTTTGATGTCATATTTATTTACAAAATCTTACATGTCACTATAAAAGATAGTTTTCTGCTCAGCCAAATTAATTTATCAGTTCCTACATTTAATTCTAGAAGCCGGCCGACCTTCCACATTCCTAGTCACAAAACACTTTACGGTTTTTTTTCCCCTATTAACAGAGCATTAGTCTCCTGTAACAACCTACAAAACAAATTTGATATTTTTCATTCCTCTCAAAAAGCGTTGCAAAATAATATATTTTCTTTCTAAACATCTTTTCTGTTTAATATATTGTATACCTACAACCAACTTATAAAACCAGTGTGTTAACAATAATTAAGTTAATATTGTATATTTAATATTGTAATGTTATAATGTTTTATCTATGTATGTTTTTGTTTAAACTAGCTTAAGTATTCAATTATTCTGTACTGATTGCCTTCGGGCGTGTATTTCAAATAAATAAATAAATAAATAAATAAATAAATTAATGTTACTATAAATATTAACGCAGACTTTTTATCGGTTAAATAGCTCACTAAATGTGTGACTAATTTAAAACTTATAATATATTTTAGACTCTATGTGGAGAGATGAATTACATATCTGTTAGGCCAAAAAATGTAAAAATGTAATACAAGGCTCCTGATATATTGTTACAATAGCAGTTGAAAAATATTAAAAATACATAGGCACAATTTTTTGTATAATCATTTAAAGATCGAGTTTTGACAAAATTTATCAAATTTAAAATTGAATAATTATTTTGTAGTTAAAAATTTATAAAATGTTCAACTTTTATATCTAAGGATTGAAAATTTAAAGCAAGATTCCATGTAAGTAGTTAATTCTGTTACCAAAAAATCCAAGAAATACACAGTCACAGTTTGTTTTTATAGTCATTTTAAATTCAAATTTGGACGAAATTACATAATAAAAAAAACCTAGAATAACTATTTTAGTTATTTTGTTGTGATTGTATAATATTATTCGTGGGTACTTGAAACTTCTAAAGTGTACTATTATAAATCTATGATAGTATCACGGATTGTTGTTGATGCATAACGCGTTATAAGTATCTAATGGATATTGTGATATGATTAATTTGGAATTTATTATAGGTCAATATTTTTTTTTAAATACCATAGATAAGTTTATAATATGTTTTATACCGTCTCCGCTCAGAATCGTTTTTCTTATGATATATTATTGAATTCAAATTTAATACCATCCATTATACAGTGACCCACTTATAACCTACTGTACAGCAGAGCACTTTTTTTTTTTTTAACTTTTGTACATTTTTGCTATATTTGCTGAAATCTTTATGAAATTTGAAGAGCTTTATAAAAATAAACTAACCTGATCCGTAGTATATTGAAGTACGTGTCTGTACTTGAGTAAACAATGGAGCATGGTTAAGATTTTTACTTAACCGAATTCAAAAGATGATTGTCAGTTATTATTTGTTCTATATCATTTTTAAATATCGAATGCTCTACCTCAATATAAGACTCTATAGCTGTATTTTTTCAAGGTCAAAGGACCTACACGTGAAGTAAAACTGATATCACACACCACTGTTCTGCCCGAAAAATCAACTAGATTTTCTTTTACCTCGTAATCTAACCGGAATGGTTTTTTTTTATAAAGGTCGATGGATATTTTCGATTTAAACTGCTCGTGTTCGAATGACCTTGTCTGGCCTTTAGGTGTATTGAAAAAATAAACATAGCCTTTTTTTCCTACCCTAATACTTGCCCGGCATAATATATGTGACTATTGTATTAGCATAAGGCATTAAATTTTAAATTCACGTTCGCGTTCGCGTTCAAAGTTTTCGGTGAACCTAACAAAATACGTATTATATAATATCATAGTTTTTTTTAACGTTATTACCAAGCGTGTGTGCGAAAACCGCAATTTTAAAATTAAGGCGATAACAGTAATTATTATACATAATTGTGGTAATGATTTTTGACGGATTTTCGCAGGTTTCGGTCAGAAAACGTGCCTGCCAGATGGCTCGTGGTTCAAGCATCCGGACAGCAACAAGACGTGGTCAAACTACACTACGTGCGTCGATCTGGACGATCTTAAGGTAGGTGCCGTAAAAAATATCTCAGTTTTCAATTTCGGCAGGGGTAGGTGGTGGTGGTATTGAACGCTCATCGCTCACCCACCGCCACCCCTATTATTATTACTACTATGATAACGTACGCCTCCGACGACGTGGCATTATCTATATACGTCTCATTTTTACCGACCCCTAACAATCGCCCACCCCTCCTCTCCTCACCCCTGACACGATTTATAGGCCGACGACGCTGACTGCCGCGTGACTAATGGCCGCACTTGTACCCGCCACTGCCGCGTACACATATACAAGTCCTGTAATCATAATTTTATATATATATATATATAATTTCTGTTTATTGTGCTTGTATACAAATTATTATTATTATTATTATTATTATTATCACGTCGTAATAATGCGTATTCATGGATAATGTGGTACGCCGTAGGTAAGCTCGTCCATTGTCCGAACTGTATGTTCTGTGCGTAATTGAAACCGCCGCGGATATTTATCGTTCGAAAAAAGCCGCCGACGCGCCGAACAATATACATACAACGGTAATAATAACCATTTTATATGTATAACTATAACGATAATAACGTGTGCACACATTATATTGTATCATCACTAATTCTGCGTAGTGTACCTACCAATAATAATTACCATCATGATATAGTATAATAATATACATTAAAAGGTATAATATATGTATGTTATATAGGTATATAATGCTTGCATCCAGCAAAGTTATGTGGGAATGACGTCATCTAGAGCAAAATATGTACCAGTTGCCCTCTACATATTTTTAAAATGCATACCACACTACCTGTCGTAAAATAGGGTATATATAAATATTAGACGGTGACGGCTCGACGTCTTAGATGTGGGCTGTATAATATTCGGTGCACACTAGTTGCCTTCTAAAATATACGATTTGCCTCCCATGCTCATCGTAAATAATGAGGTTTGCATAGGCACACTAGTTGCTTCAGATGATCAGGGAGTTCATAATTATGTACGAGTCACCTCCTTCACATATATATAATTATATAATGAAGTAGTAATTCATTATATATAATACCACGTAAATAGATGCATTTAACTTAAACGTAATATTTTATTGTTTTATAACTTATGATTATAAAAAAATAGGTTCATAGTAATATTATAATATTTTTAATATACAGGGCAATTCACCAAGCATACCCACCCCTTTTTTTCTTCAATAATGTAGTTATTAAAAATTTGATTTTTGGAATTTTTAAATATACTTAGGGCCTAACAATAATAGTTTAAAATAATTGGGATTTCTTGTACTACTTAAGAAGTATCTAGTGGAGATCTAAACTTCTGTTTTTCAAATGATAAATTACTATTTCTACCGTAAATTCTTAGTGGATAATTTTTCTGATAACATTGACGTATCAGAATCAAAATTCGTACTAGTAGTTTTTGAGTTATTTAACTTTGTGCACCAATGATAATAGGTCCATGTTAATGAGTTTGTAGGATATGGTGCTATGGAGATTTGAACATTTTAGTCAATAATATTTACATTATACATTTATAAAAATAGCTAAATATAATAAAATATACTAGATCAAATATTAGATCTATCTTATACTTTTGTAAAACCATTTTTAAGGACTATTATCTTTAGTACAAACATTTTAATAACTGAGAAATTACCCGTTTGAATTTTGAATTAGATAAAATTAAAATTAAAAAAGTCATCTCTAAGTAATTTACAAAAAAAAGTTCTCATTTGAAAATCAGAAATTTATATCGCCACAGGATACCTCTTAAGGCCTTAAGAATTAAGAAGTTATAAAAAAATTCAGGAGTTTGAAAAATAAGTCTGAGTATATTTGAAAACTCCAAAAATCAGAATTTGAATAAATGTATTATTAATGGAAAAATGTGGTTGAACATTTGGTGAATTACCCAAGCTAGGTACTGTGTTAAAAATATGTGGAATTTACATTTAATGGAGTTTAAGTCTTAAGACAGAGTAAATCCACTGGCACTAATTAATTTGTCACATGAAACTCCTTGCAGGATAAGCTAACTAGCTTAATAACCATTAATAAAACTATTTTTGTTGTGATAATGACTAACAGATTTTACAAAATTTAATCTATCAATATTTTTAGTTTTATATACGATGAGAGCAATAAATTGGTACATTTAGTTGAGGGCAACTGCCAACTGCTACATTTTGTAAATGCCAAAAACAGCAACCTAGGACAACTGGTGTATACCCATTTACCTATATCATTAAAGTCCTGCAGGCAATAGGCATACATTTTTAAGCACTCCCTACAATACGCTTGTACTTTTAATATAATACATTCACCTAGGCCGGAATAATATTCCTTTGAAAATAAATGTATAACAATTTGAAAATGCTTTTTATTTTGCGTGTGTGCCCGTTTAATACATCGATGGCCTGCGTACCGTCGGCGGATTTTGTCGATGAGAACAAAGGACGGTTTTTATTTCTTTTTTTTTCTTTTTTTCTAGTTGAGGAATCAAGTGAACATGATCTACAAATGGGGCTACACTGTGTCGTTGGCTGCGCTGGCGGTTTCCATATTCATATTCTTTTATTTCAGGTACTATACACTGCACGTATTTTATAATACAATTTTGTAATAGATCGTCGTCGTCGCCACTCCCCTCGATTTATTGCTTCACACACATAAAATGCAGGTATACTGGCTCGGTTACGTGCATGGAATTTTTTTATATTTCCACAAATACCGTTTTGTGGAAAAAACGTATCATCGTCCGTTTTCCACGAAATATCTCTATGATATTATAATACAGATATATAATGGTGGTACACGGCGTACATTATTGGTCTGCACGTCAAATATTCACTGCCGAAGACGTTATAATAGGAAAGATCAACAAGTCGCACATTGATACACCATAATAATAAATATAATAATGTGGGTATACGGAGTGAACTTTTATATTTTAACGTGATACGACCTTATTTCAGAAAACACAAATGTATAAGAAAATATTATAATTTTAAATCAACAAGACTAGCTACGTTTTTAGAAAAATAATTATATTTTATAATATTTGTTATCGTTGTCATTTTTTTTAAGGATTTGATATTTTGAATGCAAACATACATTTTTAATTTTATATTACGAAGCAGAATATTATTTGAAGTGTTTCGACCTATAAAATATAATTTTGGACAAGTTGTTTATTAGTTATAAGTTATAACTTATACATACAAGTATTTTAAAGTTTAGTTTAGCGGAGTATTTGACCAACATTTTGCGGGGTACCTCTATATCACACCACTCCGCTCATCTAAACTTTAAATACTTATATAGCTTATAAGCTACTTTTTCTGAAATTCGATTTTTATGTATCGAAGAAGTCCCTCAAATAAATTGTCTGCCTTGGAATAAGAATTGTAAAATGCATGTTGTCATTAAAAAAAGTTAGGAATTTAAAAAACGATAACGATAAGAAATAGTAAATATATAAGCATAATAGTACTTAGGTACCTACTTATTTTATATTATGTGTTCTGTGTATATGATATAGTATAAGGAAACGTTACGCTCGAAAACTCAGTTCTTAGTCTAGACGGCTAAGTTGGAAAACCATTTCAATCTTAGACAATTAATTGATGACAACTGTAGTTTATTCTGCAGTTTAAATAATTACTGTTATTAGACGATTCGAACGTCAAACAAACGACTCTCATCAAATCCCCAAAGCAATCAAGTTCACGCGAAACGATGTCTTTTTACTACGGGCACTGAATAATTCTCAAAAAGAAAAATGCTGTAATCCTACCCAAACGTTCGTATTTTTCGTGGATCAACTCTTCAACTAAAATCAACTCCGCATTAAGCCCCCGGGGACAATAAACTACCCTTCGCCAATGCATCTTTTAAACAGGGCCGTTCGCTGCTCGTATATATTGTATGTTTGGTATGATTTGGCGTTCGAAATTATTAATACTGTAGTTGGTGGTGGTGGTGGTGGTGTGCAGTACAGTTGTAGCTGTCCGTGTGTGGGGGAAATGGTCTGGAAATAACACTATTGACCGGGGCAGGAATTTAGGTACCTAAACCTATCTATAACACTATAGTGATGTAGTATAGTCGCGGTCCCGCACAGTTCTCAGCCCATGGGATACGTCAGTAAATATAAATAATCACCAGTTGCGCGATAAATAATTATTTTAGTTTCGCGTTGGAACACGCATATTTACTTCAAAATCAGCTGAACGGTCAATTTAAATTTTTCGATTAGCTGCCATATATTTTTAAAAGGTTTTTTTTAATCTAAATAAATGTATAGGTAAATAAATGATAATGACAAAAAGATAACTGCCCAACGTGCGAAATAAGCCATTCGTTTCTCGTTTTATGTCATCGATGCTGGCGTAACTACAGCGATCAATATTTTTTTTATTAAAATATTAACTTTATTATTCATACATTTACCTTAAACATAGATGTAAAAAGTATCGTATTAAAAAAAAGATACCTACGTTAAGTTTTAAGTGTCATAAGTCATAACTATAAAATATGTGTCCTCGGTGACATAATAATATTATTATAGTTGCTAAGAATATTTTATTACACTCTGAAAATGTATATATTCAAACGTTTCAGATACGTCATGTAACCTGTGTATTAGGTAAATGTGGGTTCAAAAATAAATATATTTATTATGAAAGTTATTTTTAATTAGGTAGGTATTTAAAATCGTTTAGAGAATGATTATATTTCAAAGCTTTAGTCTCAAACCTTAAAATACTGTATTTTTTAGCCTGCAGGCTGCAAGGTATAATATTTTTTAGTTTGTTTATAACTATTTTAAATAATTAAGTTAATTTCCATAAGCTTTTAGTAAAACTAAATTTTAATCTATAATGTACCCACTTTTAATACTCGGCCATGCCCACTTTTCTCTGTAGAACATTTTACATATAATTATATTATGTTACGAGTTTACAGCCCATTGAACTTTCTGTTGACTCATGTCCGTATACTCAGGTAAACTAAATTTTTGATTGTTTTAATTAGTTGATATATATTATGGTAGTATGATTTTTATACAGCATATGAATGGTGTGTGTTATATGAATTAGATACATACATTTAAAAAATTATAAAATGCGATACATTATAAAAAGGAGAATTAAAATTCGGTAAAGATGACCACTTAAATACAAATTTAGGGGTGAAAATTAAAATTATTAAGTAAAACAAAATAATTCCAAAAACTTAATTTATTGCAGAAATAAAGTGATATAAAAAATGTTTTTAGATTTTAAGTGGAACAAGGAATCTATTGTTTTTATAAGTTTTATATCTTATTTTTTCGTGAATACTTTTAAGACAGAAAGAGAGCGAAAAAAAAATGATGTAACAGTTTTAAAGATGGAAAATTGAGTCTTGATGGTCCTTTGAATAGGTCCCTTCTGATTTTTATTTTTTAATTTTCTGTAACCTTCAAACACTGTTTAACGTCCATAAGCTTCGTTCAAAATCGTTTTTTGATTATAATCTATTATTGGTTTAAAAATTCATATCATAATACTTACCATTATCGTGTGTTTAGATGAGCGAAGCGACACTAATGCAAAACACCCGGTCTCGATATCCTGTACAGATTTTTTGGTTGGTACTTAGATACTTCTGAAACAAATTGATAGTAAATTCGTTGATATTCATATTAGTTTCGAATTGTTGGGGGTTGTTTATCATCGATTGTAAATATACTATTGACAACCACACTCCTAATGCTACTACTATATAAGTTTTTTTTTAACAACGCATCAGCCAGGATGGTTTTGGAAAACCTTGATATCGTTGTACACAGTACCCAGTGTTTGGAACTACAAAAGCAAACTTTTAGGAAATATCTGGATCCAATTTTTATCGTTTATTTTATAATGTATTGTTTTAAAACTGCCTATCCTGTATAATAATATACATATAATTATATAGACACTAACTGCAGATCTGGGTTTAATATTATTTCCAGGAGCCTCACGTGCACTAGGATACAGATACACAAGAATCTGTTCATATCGCTGGCCGTTAATAATTGTCTGTGGTTGGTGTGGTACGAGGCGGTGGTCGACAATTTGCCGGTACTGATGACGAACGGGGTAAGTAGTACAAGACACACAAACCCGGAAAACGAGATCTCAACGTTTTATTTACACGACCGACAAATTCATTTTTATTTTTTCAACTAATGATGTACCTACTTGATATTATATTTTTATCATCCGAGAAAGCAATTTATGGTAGTTACTCGCTAACCGACTGAAAATCGAAATTTTTAGCTGGGCTGTAAATTGCTACACGTTCTGGTCCAGTACTTTCTGGTGGCCACGTACTTTTGGATGTTTTGCGAGGGGCTGTACTTGCACACGTTGCTGGTGGTCACGTTCCTCACCGAGTCCAAAGTGATGCCGTTCCTGCACACGATTGGCTGGGGCATACCGGCACTGTTGGTGTCCACGTACGCCGTTCTCCGGACAGCCACTCCCGGCGAGACTTTACAGTTAGTACGTTTTAGATAATACAATCGTGGTGAAGGCATTGTATAAAGTATTGTTATTTTTGATTCATAGAGAAATTCACGAGTTTAGAATTATTATTCCATCACTGCCAGAAAAACTCAACACCCGTTGTAATACCTATACGACATAATAATAAAAATAACAACTACTCGTTAATGCGTATGTCACTGCGTATTTCGTTTGGATAATAATAACTACCGAGACGGCTCGTGGCTGTAGGAAAAGATTTATTATAAGCATTTTCGTGGAATATACATTTAAGATCCACATTCACAGTAGGTAGTTATGATTGACAATATTGTCTCTTATTGTCTCTTTACTCTCGTCTTTGCCGGTAACATGTAATTATTACCTGACCGACTTCTAAGTTTATATCATATATTACCTTTCGTTTTGGTGCACACTGTAATATTATAATGAATAAATTAAAAAGGTTTTAAATATTAAGTTTCCATCTTAACGAGCATGATGATTTTGAGAAGGATTTTACGATGTATATGGATTAATGAGACTAAGTAAAATATCTTCTGATAATTCTCTTTAAGTAGTTATTCATAATTAAACAATTTGTTTTATTAAATACCATTATGCACCTAATAGATCAAGTTTTTTATTTTGATTTCTTATAAGGATTACGTTTGAGAATTACACACTGTCACCAGTCAAGATATCTATTTAAAAAATAAAAGTGATTACGATTTTAAGCCTAGTTATGTGACTCTGTTTAATTATAATTTCATAAGCATTTAATACCATCAGAAAATACTGTTAAATAAATATTAAATTTTCGCTTTTAATACTATAGTATGCTACCTTTAATTATCATGAAACATGAAAAACCATACAACAGTCTTATTTATGTGATCCACGGTAAAACTGTTTTCAAAAGATAATATTCTTGAGTTATAAATATCTTAAATTCATATAATAGTATTATGATTCGTACACATTGTTGACCTACTAACTTATATAGCTTTACTTTTATATTAAGTTGTTTGAATATAAACGTTTGATATTTATACATTTATCATAACAATAATAAGTATTAAGTACTTACGTAGGATGGTCAAACAGAATGTAATAAATTTAAATTTATATTAATAACTTCAATTCCACCTTTCTTATAGTTAATTATTATAAAAATAGTTTATAAAAATCAACTGAAAATCATTATTTTATTATTATTATTTGTTT
This sequence comes from Macrosiphum euphorbiae, assembly GCA_949089665.1. Taxonomy (NCBI): domain Eukaryota; kingdom Metazoa; phylum Arthropoda; class Insecta; order Hemiptera; family Aphididae; genus Macrosiphum; species Macrosiphum euphorbiae. The sequence goes on from CARXXK010000005.1 coordinate 32,313,782, forward strand.
TTTTTTCAATATAATACATTATGATTTATGATTACTGTCTACTTCATAATATAAATCTTATATATTCGTTAAAGATACAACTATTTAATGCGATGGTTTTATGACTAAAATTCTAATAGATTTAGAATGCAATTCAAATATTTACTTTGAATAAGCATGAATTTATTTTATAGTTTACTATAGTAAACAAATTTAAAGTTTATAAATTATTATACTTTTATATTGAATTATCCCTAAAGCGGTGTTATAATGTATTTCACCAAAAAGTCATACAACTGATCTTAATATAAGAACTTCCTATCATAAATCAAAACGTCAGCTATCAAACATTCAAACTTATAGTTAACCAACTTAACGATTTTTTCTTTGAAAAACTCTTTTTATCTTATACTAAACGTATTGTCTAAAAATATTTTTTTCTTTTAAAATATATATTTTTCTTATTAGTTATTCTGCACTTCCAAGTAAAATAAAATTATATATCGAATAGCTTATACATTTTTCGATATTCTAATGTGTACATATTTATTTTACAAACCACAAATAAATGAAAACAATTCCATTAAAAATACCATCTTTTAAGCAGTTCAGCTTCATTGAAAGCCCTTGGGTTTAAATTCAATTAAAATAAATTCAATGAATTTTATGAAAACCTGGTAAGTGTAATCAGTATTATTACAATAAATTGCTTTTGAAGCTGTTTAGATCATAATATATTATTATTGAAACCACATAATATGTATTATTACTTGTCGGACATTTTTTACACAATATTTGTTTGGGTTAGATCGATTAAATTGGTTAAATTATTTTAATATTTTATTAATGGTCTCAATGATATAAAATAATGGAAAATTAAAAAATGGCTGTAAATTATTATGTGTAGTAATAGGTTAGGTACACAACAGTGTCAATTTAATATTATCATAGGTACAGATCAATGTATTTGTACAAACTAATTATTTATACGATATTTTTAATGATTTAAGATTACCGATTTTGCCAAAACTTATATTTATTCAGTAGTAGTGTACAAGTGACTTTGGATAACGTTCCCCGTGTTGAGCAATTATCACATAAAATTAAATTTGTTTGCGTGTAATCTCTTGGAGTGGTTTGATTATATTGATGCAATGATGCGATTTAAACATCAATTCGTGGATTTCCGATTAATCTTAGTTTAAATTCAAGTTTCAAAATACGACTAATTATTTTAGTTATTATTATTAATATTGTAATAACACATTGTGAGTGAATTTCTTCGAACATTTGATATTTACAATTTAATATTAACTATATTACACGACAACGACACAATTATAATATTATGCATACTATACTGTCTATACTATATTATGTTCAAAAAAAGTCTAAAATGAATTTCCCGCAGCTTATTTCAATACCAACTGTATAACCAATTGAAATCCTACCTACTCGCGTCCAATTCCAGTTCAAATAGTCTTTTTTTGAATTCAAATTTAATTTTTAAACAAGAATCGTTCTTGTAAATTGCAACTTTTTACTGTCATTCGATTTTTCGTTTATCATTATCATTTATCACCAATGATTCGCTATTGTCACCGTTGTCTCTAACTTTTTTTGAATACTTTCCGACAAACAATGTAGAAATTTGTTTTATTATTTCTAGAACGAAAGTAATTGAATCTGTACTACGCATTATAAACTTCAGTATTTTTATAATGTTGTTTCTTTTCTTTTTTTACAAAATTATTCTCTTATGAATATTCTACGTTTTGTATCAGTTTTATCATTTACAGCAAATTTAAACTTAAACATTAATTTTTTTATGAGTCCGGTTTTAGTTTGTTATATTGAATTATTCCATCACATTTTTCTGGTAATATTAACTTTTAAGATTGACTTTCTCGTATGTAGTGTAGACTGTACCATGGTTGAAATATACAGGTTATTGCATATTGACTCGGATTTTTATCATCAGAAACAAAATGGCTGCGTAAAGGGATATCACAAATATCAATTTTTCTTATCATCAAAAACACGCTGACAAAATCTAACAAATTCAAAATTCCCTCGCATGTATATTGTATACTTGATTATTGGTTCCCTTTACGTTGCCATTTTTTGTTTTTATCATCAAATATTTGATCTAGAAGGGATATAAATGCAATAACCTTGTATATTTAAACCACAGACTCTACGGAATAATAATATGTTCAGTGATACTTTTACCTAAAATTTGTTTTTGAAACTAGCATATTATATTAGCAGCAGTCGTTATTGATATCTTTCTGTATTCGATGTACCTATCATGGGTAAAAATCATAATTGATTGTCAGTGCAGTTATAAAACAATTAAAAGACAGAATTGTGAAAATATACTTTTCACATGTAGCTTAATTTTTTTTTTAAATATTGTAAAAATTAGGGAAATAAATCTTTCCTGAGCAGTACTTATTAGATATCTTGAGTCAAAGCATTCTTCGTAATTATATTTAGAAATGGGTATTCGTAAGTCAGTAAAATGAAATTGAAGCGCAATGTTCTTGGAATTAAACAGTCTTTTTTTTATTATTTAAAGAATAAGGCTTCAACAGCGAAGGTTATTAGCCTGACAATGCTTTACATAATATATGTTACTTAAAATTAGGTATTGCATTTATGGGGTAATTATTTGTTATTTACAGAATTTACAATTTTTTGATGATATTGGTAATATTTAGAAATTCTATGATTTTTGACTTGTTCTGTTCTTCAAGCTCTTCTGCAACGTTAGAACGTTAGAATGTTAGGTGGCATGTCCAGGTCGGTGCGTGTTGAGATGTACAGTGTGCATTCCTCCACTATATGTTTAATAGTGAGTATTTGGTTGCATGTGTCGCATCTTGGTTGGGGCTCTTTGCTTATTAATATGAGTGTGAGAGGAAGGAATGTCCGATTCTGATTCGGGTGATTGCGATGTCTTGACGTCTGTTACAGTACACTCCATGTCTCTCAGCCATGCTATAAATTAAATGGTGACCGGATATTTAATTTTGGTTTTATAAATCTAAATAGAATATACAAGATATTACGTAATATCTAAAAACAGCGTCTGATATATTTTATACTTTACTACCTATATAGCACCCAATAAAATAGTTTTCAAATAAAGTTTTTTTCTTGTTCCCAAAATGAAATTATTTGTTTGTGTTTGTTTTTAAATTATTATGTCGACATAATATAGAGTGCGTCTTAAAGGTCATATCTATTTTTATCGATTACGAATGTCTCACAGTTACCTATGTTATTATAACAATATATTATATTATTATTTATTTTTATATTTTTATTGACAAGTAATGATGCAAAATTATGTCATAATCATATTATAATATTATATTGCTATAATATTAGTGGCACTACGCAGAAAAGGTAATCTATAGATAGCGAAATATGTGGACGAAAACGACAGACAGCGAAAATAATGTCCTTTATACGAAAACAGAATATTTTCTATACATTTTGTTTTTTTATTTTATAATTCAAAACTTTTCTTAATCATATATAAGTCCGTGTCGACATGTACACTCTCACTTTGGATGTACCTAAAAATAGTATAATATATTTCACCGGTGAAACGTATATATTAAAGAACCATTATCGATATGTCAGTATTAATTTTTATTCGCCAGTTTGAGTTCCAATTAAATTTAAGTGACGTTGTGAAGCTGATACGGGATTATCGAAAAAGCACCACCGCCGTGTCATCGGTGTAAATAGTTAACGTCGTTAATTGTTTGTCAGATGTAAATGATGATTATGTCGACGAGAGTGGCAAAAAATAAATCAATAGGACTAATTCAATATCGAAAAATTAATTTTCCAATTTAGTCGAGTTTTAATGTAGTACGACAGTATAATTAACGGTCTTGTTGCCATCATCGGATATTGTACTTTGCGTGGGTCGTGTGGTATTTGTGTACGGTGTGAAAATCTGTTTTTAGATTTTAATTCAATGTGGCACGTCTTTATACTAAACAGGTACTTAAAACGTTACGTGACTGAACTGCAAGATAATGGATCAGATTCAGCGTTACAAGTTTGCCATATTCACAGAGGAATAGGCGGCCGGGAAGAACCCGGCATAATATTCTATATTTTGTAATAAATGTAAAAATTTCCAAAAACATTCACCTCGACATTTTTTTACTGGGCGTTTTTAATTTCCTGGTTGGTTCGGCGGTGTCACAGTCGCGAACGCGAAATTTTCCCGCCATTAACCCAACATAACCAGGACAAATCAATTTGAATTTAATTATAAATCCGAGCGCGTCTTAATAACGCGATAAAATTGTCATTACATTATAGTCTTCCTAACAATCTCGCGTAATTGCGGTCCACGAATATCCCCGCGGACAGCTACCTGCTACCGCGTCACCGGTTCGCGGTTGTTCGTTCCGAAAACAAACACTTACACTGCACGCGATATAGACACGACTGTCGCCCTCGTCTCACATGCTATACCGTGATTGAGTCAAAACTCGATTATGCGGAGCGCTTCGTGAATTTCAATAATAATTAAATAACTATACATATATCGAAGAAAAAAAATCGAACAGCCTTATGCGCACACATTTTCCCAAACCTACCGTTTTGTCGAAACATAATGTAATATAGAGTGTTCATAAACCACGTAAGGTCACTGCATAACGTCGTTTACCACGAGCTGGTGACACCATTTTGTTGATTTTAATAATATTGTTTCCAGTGTGCTGAAACCGTCAAGTTGTATTCTGCTCAATGTTCTTGGAAATCGGAAAGACATAATATAGAACCACTAACATAATACTATAAAACTTGCAATGTTCTAGATACACGTCGTCGTTATAAATCGATAATATTTTATTAATATTGCGATTAGTTGCCGGAAAAGTAATCAATGATGAGTTTAATGTTTATTATACGCTGCAGACAGCGATGTCTTTTATTGTTGACATTCACAACGAATGCGGCAGTGATAAAAAAAAAAAAAAAAATTGATCGAGAAAGGGACCCAGTGAAAACCAAGGAAAACCCTAGAATAATAATATAGTTAAATTTATGTAAATCAATACGTTCGTTTTATACAAATAAGGAGTTTCCCAAGCTACATTGAATTCAAGAAAATATAAGAATATGAATTTTAATTAAAACATAACTGTATTATTCGTTGCACATGTCGCCGAGTTGTATTTTTTTATTTCCCAAGTCATTCAAATTTAGTCCAATATGTTATGACTACGGTTAAACGATTTTTTCGAGCATAAACAGTTTCAAAAGCTCTTAATATTAATAGCTGTGTAATACATTTTAAGGTCAACATTAAACCCGAATCCCGATCATGTATAAAACGTGTACGGTCTGAAACTTGGCTTTAGAACTCGCTCAGCCTCTGAAATTGCTCATTTGAAAGGCGTATAGGGTAGTATCGAATGTCATTATTTTCGGGGTTTCGTGATCCGTGTCATTCAAATACCCACTTGACTGCGTATCTAAGCCGGATGGCTTCGTGAAACTTCCGATCGTTCAATCCTTATGGGATTTTGGCAACGGACCGAGCAAATAAATTAACTCGTTTAATAATACATTCATATATTATATATATATAATTTTTTTTTTAATAGTCGTAATTAGTTCTGTTCAGTGTTCATTATTCAGTATGTGCAAAGCGTGTACAAATATTTATAGTCTGAAGTTTCTCTACGCAGTAACATACAACGTAGGTACTAGCATTCAGACTCTGTTCATTGAATAAGAAAACCAACAATTTGCTATAAAATAATATAGTATTTAAAATTTTTCAGTTTATATTAATAAATAAAAACTGCCAAAAATGATTGATCGACCTACAGCCAGTGCCTCATTTAGACATTTTGCTCCCCAGTGCAAAAAAAAAAAATGGCGCCCCTAGGCCAGGTGGAAAAAATTTGCTCCCCCTTAAGGGGCCTACCCACGGAAAATATGGATAGATCCTCATCAACCTTTTAGATTTTGAGCACAGAAAAGAATATTTGTTTTACAATATGTGCTTTTTTTAAAAATATTGTTTAGTAATTGCTTGAACCTCTCTCCGCAAAGATATATTTGAATTTATGTCACTTAAACCTTCTTTATAAATCATCTTATCATTTTTTAACATATTTAAGTAGGTACTTCATGAATAAATAAAATAAAATTATATAAAACTATGCAAATTAATATTAATTAAACATTTTCAAACAGCATAATACTATATATATAATACTATTATACTAAATTATATTATTTAATACTGTTATTAAAATAATTTAAAATAATTAAATTTTAATAATTCACAAGTAAACAAATTTCTGACCACAAAGTTTTGGCCCCCCTACAATTCTGACGCTCTGTGCAGTTGTACCCAGCGCCCCCCCTAAATGCGTCCCTGCCTACAGCTGCGCTTTTAATGTTAAAATTAAATTAAATTTTTACTAGGTGTAATTTCTTTATAGATTCAAAAGTTCCTTTATATTACAGTCGAACAAAGACGCGGGAGCTGTCTCGTATGAGGAACTAGACGAAATGGTAAGTGATCGGTTGAAGTGGAGAAGTGGAAACGTGGAATAACTGTAAACCAACCTACAGGTTGAATAAAAAATGGAGAGAATCCAAAACAATTCCAGCCGTAAAGCACTATATTCTATGAATTAACAAAAGTAAAAATTTGAAAACAAAATTTAACGTTATCATATTGTACAAACATAATTTGATAAAAATATGATAAACCGCTGTAGAAACCTCTAAAAATATATTATTTTGTTCGCACAATATTTGTAACACGGCTCATCGTATAGGCAATATAGGTACATGGAATAATATTGCAGGAGAACAGATAATAATAATAAGAAAACTGACCATACAATGTCCCACTAGAGAACATGCTGGTTCTGCGCATCCCCTACGTCACCCTGCTGTCGAAACTGGTTCCCCTATGACAGGGTGTGGAGTGGGGGAACCAGTTTTGGTCTCTCGTTTGACAGAGTATAGCATAATATTTTTCGTATATAAATAACTTTATATTTATTTAACTCGTATTTGTGTAAATTCAAAATGTTGTTAATTTCTAAAGAAAAGTATCGAACGGTGTCTTATCAACTCAATCTGACAGATCTTCAGTGTGGCCTCGGTCTTGGGAGAGATATCTAGAATTAAATGAAAATAATAAGCAGGGTACAGGATTTGGATCAGCGACTCACTCGCCGGACGCGTAACAGTGGGCCACCGCGATCTTATGATATTAGCCTCAACATTCTACCTCTCGGGCCAGAGTGGCAGTATGTGCGGTTGAGGAGAGAACGTAGGCTCTAGGGTCGTGTCAAGTGGTCAGGAAAGTTCAAAGTATATTTCTTGACAGGCTGTGTGATATTGCTGTGTATTGCGATGGAGTACCATATTTATGGATTGTATTAATATTATGTCGATAGGTACGTACTCACATATCGTTCTTTTTTTTTCAGAGTTTTTGTTCTATTACTATGGCTCAATAGTGTAAAGCGGAGAGTGTAAAATATTACTTTTCACCTCAGCAATGTGTCTTTGAAAAAAAAAAAAAAACTATTGAATCAATAAAATGTAAGCTTGAAATGACGGCCAGTGGTTTATGTTATATTGTGGGAGTTATTATTGTATGTAAAAAATGAATTTGACATGTTGTGTGTTGTCATTGAAATGATTTGTCAAACTCTGAATTAGAAGCTTGATAAAACCATCTGGTCGGACTTAAATAACCTGAACATATTCGTAAGTATTATATTATTTTGTATGTCCAGTGACAACAGTTTTTTTAGTTGACACTTGCAGGTTCAATTCATAAAAAAAATAAACAAAACGTCTATTGAAAGATGTTATCAGCTTAACCGTCATTTTGTACTCACTTTTTGTAATAACACCAGGCTGTTGCTTAGAATTTATTACGATGAAAAATAATTTTTCTTTTACCATAATTCTTTGCTATAAAACATGTTTAACTACAGTTGTCATATTTACTGTCATGACTTATCATAAACTTTTCCCATTAAAACAACTTTCGTTTTATTTTGTGTGTAACCTACGAATTGTCTACAGCCATGGCTAAGATAAATTCAAAAACTTTAATATACCTAACATAATATTACGGTACGACATTTCGTACACTAACAAAACCCGCAATCATTATTGCATGTTCGAAATATAAAAATGTATTTTTAAAACCAGATGTCGTTTTACGTTCGTACAACGTTGGTTGGTCACTATTTTTGGACAATTTCATGTGGGATTGTGAATTTTTACGTTAAAAAACTATAGTTGTTGTATTTAAAAACGTTTCTCAATTTTTTTGATAGTTAATTTATGATTGTCAAGAAAAACTATTGACAAAAGTTAATTTTGATAAACAATAAAAAAACGGGTAAGCAAGTAACGCTTTGATGTACATTAGGTATTTAGGTGCCTAGAGAGTCACAGTAATGGATGTGTTAAATTTGAATTCAACGATGTAAAATCATTGTATAGGTACGATAAATGATTCTGAGCAAAAGTCTGTCAGTCTGTAATAATTTTACTAAATAGTAAATATATTTTATGATATTATTGTGACTAAAGTAATTTGTTTTACTTTTATAGGCAATAGTACGACGCAGAAGGTTAAATTAATTTTTGCCAAAAAACCTATATTTTAATACGTCATTGAGTGTATAAAATATAATAATATACAATTAAAGTTTTATATACCTAACCTAACCTAACCAAGGAATGATATTTTTAAATTACGACAAAATAACTAAAACCTTTATTATTGTATTAATAAATAATTTCGTTCAAATTTGAACTTAAAATGTATGTAAAAATTAACTGTGTTTAAACATTTTAGATTCTGAGTGAAACGATGAATGTATTGATTTTGCAATGATATGAGTTTTTTTTTATTTAATTTTTTTATTTTTTATTTTTGTGTCTGTCATCACCTTTTAGGACAGTAAAAGTATTTGGATTTTCTTCAACAGTACCTTTTGTGATAGGAAAGTGAATCTAGTTGGTACTGTGGGGGGTCAAAAGGAGGTTCTCAGTAGTTTTCAAAAGCGCCGTGAAAAACATTATTAAGGAAAAACGGGAATGTTTACGCAAAATCTGTTTTCGAGAAAATGGATTTTGGTTTTTGGTGCAACTCTTAAACAAATAACCGTAGGTACATGAAATATTGACTGAATGTTTATATTAGCATTTTCTATACACCATAACATTTTCCAAATATTTTGACTTATTTTGAGCTCTTTAAGGGCATTTTCAGTTTCCATTTTTTTTAGTTTTTTTTCTATAAATGTCAATCAAACTTTATTTGTTGGGTAAAAAAGCGTGAAAATTTAATACAAGGCTCCTACTATATTGTTACAATGGTAGTTGAAAAATACTAAAAATCCTAAGTCACAATTTTTTTTATAAGCATTTAAAGTTCAAATATTGACAAAATCACGAAAAATCACGAAAATTAGCAAATTATTTGTTAGTTGAGAAATCATAACATTTTTTCTTTTTAAATCTAAGATTTGAAAAGGTAATGCAAGATTCCTCATAAGTTTGTCTACCTTTATCAAAAAAAAAAAAAAAAAATGCCTGCAAGAAACTCAAATGAAATTTTTATGAGCGTTTAAAATTCATTATTTTACAATATTTGATATTCATTCGATTTCTCATGTAGCAGTTTTGTTATTTTATTGTTATTCAAAAACGAATAACTGTAGATACATGAAAGTTTTACTGAATGTTTATATTTTTATTTTCTAGCATTGTCAGTTTAAAATTTTTTTAGTATTTTTTTCTATGAATATCAATAAAGTTTTATCTGTTGGGCCAAAAACTGTAAAAATTTAATACAAGGCTCCTGATATATTGTTAAAATAGCAGTTGAAAAATTTTAAAAATACATTGGCACAATTTTTTTTTATTAGCATTTAAAGATCGAACTTTGACAAAATTTATCAAATTTAAAATTGAATAACTATTTTGTAGTTAAAAATGTATTAAATGTGCAACTTTTATATCTAAGGATTGAGAATTTAAAACAAGATTCCATGTAAGTAGTTAATTCTGTTACCAAAAAATCTAAAAAATACACAAGCACAGTTTATTTTTAAAGTCAATTTAAATTCAAATTTGGACGAAATTACATAAAAAAACCTAGAATAACTATTTTAGTTATTTCGTTGTGATTGTATAATATTATTTGAAATTTCTAAAGTACACTATTATATATCTATGATAGTATCAGGGTTTGTTGTTGATGTATAACGCGTTATAAGTACCTAATGGATATTGTGATATGATTAATTTGGAATTTATTATAGGTACCTATAATAGGTCAATTTTGTTTAATACCATAGATAAGTATATAATATGCCTTAAACCTAGACTGACATACCGTCTCCGCTCAGAATCGTTTTTCTTATACAATGATATTATATCATTGAATTCAAATTTAATACCATTCATTATACTTGTAACCTACTGTACAGCGCAGTGCACCTTTTTTAGATTTAATTTTTTCGGTATTAACTATTTGTGAGAATTCTTGTTTTTAAATTTTCAATCTTTAGCTCTATGAATTCAACATATTTTTTAATTACAAAATAATTTGAAAATATTGTCGAAATTTGAACTTTAAATACTTATACAATTAGAATTATTGCTTAGGATCTTTAATATTTAATAACTGCCATTATAACAACTTATAAGGAATCTTCAATAAATTTTTCAAGCTTTTTGACCAAACATATAAAATGTTATTGAAATGCATAGAATAAAAAATGCCTAAAGATATCAAACCGAGTCAAAATACTTTGAAAATGTTATTATATAAAGAAAATGATAAAATAAACATTTGATGAAAATGTCAAGTACCTACCTACAGTTATTAGTTTTTGAATTACAACAAAATAAAAAAATCATTGTATAAGAATTTGTTAATTTACGGGTGAATATCAAATGTCCAACATCAAAAGCTTGTAAAACTTTATTTGACCTTCCGGTAAACTTTTTTCGTTGTGAAACGGAGCACCCGGTTGGGCGTTCCGCGTCTTGAAATAAAGAACGCTGGATTTATTGGTAATCAGTGATCTCTATTGCTATGTGAAATATATTTTAATTATAATAGGGATAGCGTAAAGCGTCGATTTGTGTCGACCAGACTTGATAAGTGGGTCGACACAATCGGGGGCGCTTGGTTTATGATCGGGCAAGTGCCGGATCCTATATTACAAAGTGATGAATAATATTGATTGTTTATGTACAAAATTGAACGGGCCAGGGAGTTGGCCGCCGTCGGTACAAGCTTGATTAAGCGGTACTCCGACAGCGAACCAAACTCGGGTCGAACAACTTGAGTAAGTGTCGAGGTATTGTGAGTGGTGGCCCTGAAAAGGGCCGTTTAATAGTGTGACGTCGGAGTCTGTGGAACGGCGTGTCGTATCGTCGTTGTTGCGGTGCCGATCGATGCTGGTCCGCGTCGTGGAACGGTAACGTGGTTGGTGCTCGGCGATTGGTTGATGTATACTGCCGTAGCGCGGTGCGTCGTCGATATGCCGTCGGCCGGTATGACTCTTCGCCGTGGAGCGGCGTGCCGTCGATGTGTAGTCGGTCCGTGAGACTGTTCACCGTGGAGCGGTGGCGCAACTGGAATGCGGCGGTCTGCGGCCGTGGAGCGGCGCGTCGTCGATGCGTAGTCGGGTAATGCGACTATTCACCGTGGAGCGGTGGCGCTGCTGGCGTGCGGCGGTCTGCGGTCGTGGATGCGTAGTCGGTTTGCGGTCTGGTCTGGTCCTTCTGTTCGTCTTGTTTCTGTTGATCAGGTACTTGTTGACGGTTTGAAGGTAATGAATAGACTGGCTAGATTGTCGAAAGTGTCCGGTATTTATACCCTCTTCGACAATCTAGCCCATCGCTCATTGGCCCGTGTTCTTCGTTATGACATATGAAAAGCACACCGTTGTCTTGTTGTTTACCTTTGTTCGGTGTGGTTTTCGTCTGTCAAACCGTTCTTTTTTGTCTAATTATGTTTGTTGGTCTTGATAAAGACCGTTTTCGTTGTTGTGGTATGTTTGCTCCGTAACAGAACCCCCCCCAGATTTGTGCCGGGGTGAGAACCATCTAGCACAAATTTTCAACCGTTCGGAACAAACATGTTCGTTTCTGGGCTGCTTTGTAAATAGCTGTTCGTAGTTGATTATTGCTCATGTAGCATATCAGTGTTGGCTCTTTTCCTGTTTTGTGTTTTTTCATTGGACGCTCATATTGTGCCAGTTGATTCTTCACGTAATCCAGTGCTTGAGCGATGTTGATGTTTTGTTTTTCGAATGGGATATATTGGTGTAATGTTGTGGTTGTTACCATTCTCCAGTCACCCGGTTGGTTCCAATCAGTATCCTGTTTTTTTCTCGCGGCATTTACTTCCGTGATCCATTGAGTGATGTATGAATGTTTGTCTTTATTTATTATGTGGTCTGTATTTTGCGGTATCGAAGTCTTCATTGTTTATTAGATCATTTGCTTTTAATATAATTAAACATTAACTTGTCCGGTGGACGTTTCTTCTTAACTGGTAATGATTTCATTTTATTGTTTGATGGGTCTCTTGTGTCGTCGGAGAGCCACTAGTTGGGCGCCAGTTGATTCTTCACGTAATCCAGTGCTTGAGCGATGTTGATGTTTTGTTTTTCGAATGGGATATATTGGTGTAATGTTGTGGTTGTTACCATTCTCCAGTTAACCGGTTGGTTCCAATCGGTATCCTGTTTTTTTCTCGCGGCATTTACTTCCGTGATCCATTGAGTGATGTATGAATGTTTGTCTTTATTTGTTATGTGTTCTGTTTTTTGTCTGTCTTTTTCCTTCTCCTTCATGTCTATTTTTGGATTTTGAATTTGACCATAATTACTGATGCTAATCCATTTAAGTTTTCTTTGTCCTCTTTTAACTGTTGTAGAAGTTGTCTTCTTTTTTCTGCTGCTTCTCGTTTAGCTTGTTCGTGCACTGCCATTATTGGTGCCATTCTGAATTGATGAGTATAAATTTGATGAGTATAAATTGCTATGTTCGGTAATATATACTTATTTTTGTGGCTCACTCTCCTTCCTGGTTGGTTGGAAGTTGCTGAGCTTCAATTGGTTGAGACTAAAAACCTCGGTTTCTAGTCGGTACGGTGACTTTGTTAATTTATATACTGTCGTTACTCGTTCGTAGTTGATTGTTGCGTGTTTGTTTATTGCGGTATCGAAATCTTCATCTTTTATTAAATCTTCTGCTTTTAATAGATTTAATATATTTAACTTGTCTGGTGGACATTTTTTCTGTTCTGTTAATTTTGTTATGTGCTTTAGACCAAGGGTGTTTATGACTGGGGTTGATCTGTTCCCACAGTCCCCTGCTCCCAGTTTTTTGTCCTGTCGATATCTTCGTTTATCCCCTCTTCGTTGCTTGTTGCGTTGTCATCGTCAAAATCTGGTTGATCCGTAGTTAGTTGTCTAATATTGGGCTTATGATTACCTCCATAGTGTTGTAATGGTTTTTGTGTGTAAGACCTGTGTGTATCCGTGGTATTTTTATAATTTTGATTATTTGTATGGTATGGCGTTCTATTGTAGGTATTGTTTTGCCTGGTATTTATTTGTTTTGGAGTGTTTTCATTATATTTTATTGGTTCTTCTTCTTGCTTCATGTTGTTTTCTAATTCCCCCAATTTTTCCCATATCGGTAGAAATTTTCTTTCGTTTGTTGTTTGTATATATGCCTGAATGGATATAGGAAAATGTTTTGTAATTAAGTTAATTGCTTGTTCCTCATTCATTTTTGGCGAATCAAGGTGTTTTAATTCCGCCATCCAATGATGAAAATGCTCTTGAAAATTCTTTTTAATCGGCTTCTTTCCTGCTTCAGTACATTTAATAAATATATCCCATTGATGACTTTCGGAAAAAAAATGTTTTAGGAATAATTCATTAAATGTGGCTTCGTCTAGTGCCGCATCTTTAATCATTGTATACCATTTCGCTGCTTTTCCGCGAAGATTGTTTTCTATAACTAACATTATCTCTTTTCTGGTGGTTATTTGTTTATGTTCTAAGTAGTTTTTTATTTCTTTAAGAAATTGTTTCGGGTGTTCTTCTTTGTTTTCCCCGCTAAATGTGGGAGCTGTGATATCAACTGCTGGTCTGGTGATGGTGTTTACAATGTTGTCGTTATTTTTTGTATTTTGAAGTGTTGTCACATTCATTTGTAGAGTTGTTATATTCATCTGATTTGTATGAATATCTTTACTTTGCCGTGTTGTCGTTATTATTGTTTTAGTGTCCGTGTCATTAACGAGTTGTCGTAATGCTTCATGTTGGCTTTCTAGTTTTTCAAATTTTTCCTGTAGTAGTCGTGTAATATCTTCTAGTGTCTCTATTTTCTCCTCTAATTGTTGAATTTTTTGTGCATCTCCTCCAGACGTACCCTGATTCCGTTTGAGTTTGTTGTTCGGACTCATTTTGCCTAATATTTAGCAAACGCTGTTATTAACTGAGGTATTATCCTTGTTATTCGATGTTCTCTTATGTCGTCGGAGAGCCACTAGTTGGGCGCCAGTTGAAACGGAGCACCCGGTTGGGCGTTCCGCGTCTTGAAATAAAGAACGCTGGATTTATTGGTAATCAGTGATCTCTATTGCTATGTGAAATATATTTTAATTATAATAGGGATAGCGTAAAGCGTCGATTTGTGTCGACCAGACTTGATAAGTGGGTCGACACAATCGGGGGCGCTTGGTTTATGATCGGGCAAGTGCCGGATCCTATATTACAAAGTGATGAATAATATTGATTGTTTATGTACAAAATTGAACGGGCCAGGGAGTTGGCCGCCGTCGGTACAAGCTTGATTAAGCGGTACTCCGACAGCGAACCAAACTCGGGTCGAACAACTTGAGTAAGTGTCGAGGTATTGTGAGTGGTGGCCCTGAAAAGGGCCGTTTAATAGTGTGACGTCGGAGTCTGTGGAACGGCGTGTCGTATCGTCGTTGTTGCGGTGCCGATCGATGCTGGTCCGCGTCGTGGAACGGTAACGTGGTTGGTGCTCGGCGATTGGTTGATGTATACTGCCGTAGCGCGGTGCGTCGTCGATATGCCGTCGGCCGGTATGACTCTTCGCCGTGGAGCGGCGTGCCGTCGATGTGTAGTCGGTCCGTGAGACTGTTCACCGTGGAGCGGTGGCGCAACTGGAATGCGGCGGTCTGCGGCCGTGGAGCGGCGCGTCGTCGATGCGTAGTCGGGTAATGCGACTATTCACCGTGGAGCGGTGGCGCTGCTGGCGTGCGGCGGTCTGCGGTCGTGGATGCGTAGTCGGTTTGCGGTCTGGTCTGGTCCTTCTGTTCGTCTTGTTTCTGTTGATCAGGTACTTGTTGACGGTTTGAAGGTAATGAATAGACTGGCTAGATTGTCGAAAGTGTCCGGTATTTATACCCTCTTCGACAATCTAGCCCATCGCTCATTGGCCCGTGTTCTTCGTTATGACATATGAAAAGCACACCGTTGTCTTGTTGTTTACCTTTGTTCGGTGTGGTTTTCGTCTGTCAAACCGTTCTTTTTTGTCTAATTATGTTTGTTGGTCTTGATAAAGACCGTTTTCGTTGTTGTGGTATGTTTGCTCCGTAACAGTTGTTGTTAAACTAAAGGAAAATCTTGTATTACATTTCAAAACTTTAGAAATAAATGAAACTCAATTTTTTCTTATGCCTATATAATAATGATCAAAAACATCAAACAGAGTCGCAATATTTCGAAAATGTTATGGTGTATAATAATTCAGAAAACATGTCATGTATTTACGGTAATTTTTTTTGAGGTACACCAAATAACAAAATCGATATTTTCGAAATTAATTTTGTGTTAACATCACAGTTTTCTTTAATTGTTTGTTTGTTTTTTCTGAAGTTTTGACATCTATTGGGGTTTTTTTAATTTCACCCCTCAAAGTACCATCAAGATTCATTTTTCTATCAGAAAAGATGTTGTTGAAAAAAATCGAAGTATTTTTACTGTCCCAAAAGTTGATGATAGACAAAAATAAAAACACATCACTGTAAAATCAATACATTCATCGCTCCAGGCAGAATCTAAAATACAGCTAAAATTAAAATACAACTTATTGTGTCATTAAATATACGAAGAGTAAATGTTGACAAAAAGTTTAAAGTTATGTGATCCATTTAGGTACAACTAAATAACATCACGGAAATTGTTAAGCATTTGTCTACCCTAAAAAAAAAAAAAAAAAACATGAATTTAAAATACTTAAAAGACATAATATCTGTTCACCTCACTCGGCATATTTTTACATAAATATTGTTTTAAAACGCAAAATACAATTTTTGTTTAATATCTATTTTATATTTTTATTTTATTATATTGTTATATATATTGCGATTAAATCGCACTTTGGTCAGTAATTTGATGATGGAAATACAATCGAATTACGTTATATTTTACTAATTAAACCTATAATAGTAACACTTATTATGCCCTCTGCGTTAGGAAAGTTTGATATATTTAATAAATATTTATTCGTATTATTATAGACATTCAATTTGTTGTGCACGGATTATTTCTAACGAATAATTACTATCGATTTTAATGAAATAAACTAACTGAGTAACCGTACCATTATCTCGTTACGTGTCTAATGTTATAACATTGACGGTCCCATATTTTATATAAAAGTTTATTTTCTTCTTACAGAATCAAACGTAGATCTCAACATTACAGTTGAGAGTTATTAATATTATTATTATCTTTGACTTTATAATATTCTTTGCTTCTCAGTCATAGTAATTATATAGGAAGAATATAACTTTAATAACAATGTTTTCTTTACCATGAAAATTTAATTTCAACTTTATGAAAACATAGAGTGTTATTAATTATTATATTCAACAATATTTATAAGTTTTGATACGGTCCATTTATTTGCACCAAAATAATATAATAGTTGTGTAATATTATAAAACCGCCTGAATGCATGCAATGTCCATTATTTTTTATTACGAATAAAAAATATTTTGCCAAGGTTTATTTGTGATATTGATTGTTTGGAGTGTGAAAAGAACAAAAGTTGGACCATACGTATAATATTATTGATGTATTGTGTTTTTCACAATATAATAGTTGTTGCAGTAGATAACTATATACTACGTATTTTAGTCCTGCAGATCGGAACTATGTATGTTCTTGGGATGCACTATGCGTACAGACGAGGGACACTCAATTTATCGTTTATAGCTGATTATGTTTGAAACGTCTATGCCTATGAAATATGGGATATAATTATATGCGAATCACATAATGCGATGTTGTGATAGCCATCGTCGAAATTTCGTTTTGAAAATCAATATAGTTCATTAATTTTCGTTTCAAAAGTTGGTCCTTGGGCGATTGAGCACAATGAACCGTTTAAAATTAGACGGAGAAAAATAATTGAATTCATCTTTTATATAGGAGACCCGTTTATCAGACGTCCGCGAAGTTTATATTTAATTGCGAAAGTAATGTGATAAATGATCGCAGAAGTTCTCTTGCCGGTCGTCACCAGAACATACGTCCGACAATTAACTGCATTACACGACGCTCTGAGATTTATCCTTTAATGTCCAATCTCCAAAGATACAAATGAATACGCACGCGGTGGTCTTAGCGGTTTGTAAACGAACAGTGTAGGTATAGGTAAAAAATAACTCAATAGGCACTTAAAAAAGTATTTTTGTTGGAAATGTCGACTCACAACAGTTATGGGATTTTCGACAAAAAACGTGTACCGTTGTCTTAAACTAATTTTGTGACGCCATCTACCGTGCATTAGACGCACCTGTATTACAAAACCCGATAACCGACTTATTTATGGCGAGTCCGGAAAAATTAAAACTGGTAACTATGACAGAAATACTATTTATATGAACCGTACCGTCGTTCTGCATTGTAGTACACTAGTACCTAATAGCAGTGTTGGGTAGTAACGTAACGAAAGTAACGCGTTACTGTAACGCCGTTACTTTGTTTGTAACGCGTTACGTAATTTAATTACAATTATTTTCAAATAACGAAAATGTAATGAAAATTACTTTTGATGAGTAATTTACATAGTATAACGCGTTACAGTTTTAAATTATTTAGTACCTATTGCGAATTTCAAAAAAAAAAAAACTTAAAAATATAATGTCTAATGCGGGTATTATTTATTATACAAGTGGTTAATTATTATACGTTCCTAATGTTCTTATTAACTATTGTCTATTATTAAGCTTAAACAATACGTCTGTACATGCACTAAAAATAAATATTGATGGATAACCAATGATAAATCGAATTATTTACATTGCAGTGTTATAAATAATTATTATTGCTGTTTGGCATTTTACAAGAAACGGTGAAAATAATAAACTTATCTAATATCTTTATCTAATATCTTATCTATTTATCTATTATCTTATCTAATATCTTTATTAGTAATGACTAATGAGTAATGACCGAATATTCATATGTACAATTTATTACTACTATTTTTAATAGTTATAACTTAAAAGTTATAAGTAATTAATATTGTTAGGTAAGTATTTATGTTATTAACTGTAGGTACATCTTTTTCAAATTATACAATATCTTCTGTAGGAAGTGTATTTCTAGTTCCTTTGCTTTTTAAATGATAATAGCTAAGCAATTAAAAAAAAAATTATAAAAAAAAAAAAAATGTAACGAGAAAGTAACGTAGTTACTTTTCTATTTGAAAAGTAAAGTAATTTCATTACAATTTTATTTGAGTAACGAGTAAAGTAACTTTATTACATTTCTCTCTAAGTAACGAGTAAAGTAACTTTATTACTTTTTAAAAGTAATTGACCCAACACTGCCTAATAGCACAGGTACATGTTTAGATATTGTTTAAGTTGAAATTTGAATGCATTTGTTCTAACCTATACTTATTAATGTCAGTAATTTGATAATTCCTCAAAATTGAAAAGTGTTACGAAAAGCCGCCTAACAATGTCTACGCATATTATTATGTAATCCAACTGGAAATATATTTTTTATTTATATACGATACTGTATATTATTTTGCATTATGTAATGTACATTTGTAGCTAACTTTAATCTAACAGTATCCAATACTAAATTAAAACTCTTACAATATTATTTGTTTTAAAAATATATCAACTTATAAAACATTGTACCTAATATAGGTTTGCAAATTCGTAATTTTTTCGAACGACACAATTTATATTATTATTCACAAGCATAATGATTTGAAAGACTTGGAATCATTTTGTTTTAAATATACGTAGGTACATTTTATCATAAAAATATGTAGTGTACATATATTGTATACTATTTATTTATTTTTTCACTAAAATAATGCATAGGTACCTATAAGTTCGTATATTATGTATATAATTTTGACTTTGTGCTGTATATTTTAATGAAATATTTCGTTTGCTTTCAATATTCATGCAATATTCAGTATAATATTATTCCCATGTGGAAGCAATAAATAAAATATGCTTCCAAGATGAAATCGTCATCAAATAACATATTGAAACAGCTTGTGTTCAATAAATAGAGAGAGAACAAAAATATTTTTCAATCCACATATCGAAATAATATATTTTTTGTTTCGCAATATGTTAGAGTGTATCTGTCAAAGTGAAAATTGGCTAAATAACATACGGCAGGTACAATGTTTGTATTATTTTATTGTTATTATATGCTTACAACATAATTTAATCTTAATGTAATGACTTAATAATATGTTTAATAGTTAAATATTTATGGAAAAAAAAACGATGTTAGCTTGGGTTTAAGTAAAAATAACAACAATAAAAGGGTCAATATAACACTTATTGGGTATATTATAAATTAATAATTATACATATTATGATGGAAGTAATTTTTTTTAGAATTATATTAATACCAACGTATGTGTACAAAACAAGCAGTTTTCGTGAAAAAAATTTAAGATTTATTATAAATATATGAAATATTGTTCTATTGTTTCGTTAAATTTCACTCTGACTTTTGTATCATAATAATTAATATAGCTATGTAAAAAATGGGTACATTTGATTAAGATATTATAAAATATAAAAATGTAATTGAAACAATTCTTATTTTAATGACTAGAAATACTTTTTTTTAAATAGAAAAGAGAGAAATACGTTTTAGTGAAATTTTTTAACGTCTTGAAACAAAAAACATAAATGTAATATACAATGTTTAATTGCACATTGCGTAGACAATTCAGACAAAAATATTAAATTTAATGTAAAACATTCGATTTGTATAATGTAGGTACGTTTTTAATCAGGCTTGGTATGGAAATAGATATTTTAGTTTTATCGGTTTTTCAAATCGTACCTTATATTTTTCATTTCAAGCCGTAACATCATATCAAAGTAGGTATCTAACTGTATCGTTATTATACTTATCAGTTATCATACATGTAATACACGTTATTATATATTCACCAAAACACTTATACCATGCTATCACTACTTGTACATAATACTATTATAATATAATATACATGACTTTTCATCTATTTATTTATTTTTATAACATAAGTTGCTGGATACACGAGTCCCTTTACTCGTGGATACTATCGGGTCCAGTGTGTCTGTCGATGTTGGCCAACCTCGTGTTTCTGATCAACATCGTCAGACTGTTGCTGGTCAAGTTGCACGCCCGACAGATCACCATGTCCAGTCCGAAGCACGTGGCTCCCAGGGAACGGGCGCAGTCGTTCAGCCTCCGGAGGTGAGTACGGACCTGAAAACCGTCTGGTCGTCCGGTGACTGTAGCAAAAGCGGCTAACAACAATCTTCGGTATTTTAAACGACGAATAATACGACTTGTCCGTGTGTGGTGTGCCCGACAGCTTCAAACGGAACAACTGCAGCGTGGACAGCTACGACAAGGCGCCAGCGTCGTCGAGTAGAACCGGAAAGGCGGTAAGGGCCACTCTCATCCTGATACCACTACTCGGGCTCCAGTACATCGTCACGCCGTTCCGACCGGAACCCGGCACTTCCTGGGAACCCGTGTACCAGGTCACGTCCGCGGTGGTCGCCTCGTGCCAGGGTTTGTGCGTGGCTCTCTTGTTTTGCTTCTGTAACGGAGAGGTGAAGACGGCGACGGCGTTAATAATAATAATCATTTTATACACTTAAATATATTTTGCTGTGGGATAACAACAGTTTTCTGTTTTTTTCGCAGGTCCTCTCCGAAATGAAGAAACGGTGGAAACACTGCTGGATCAACAAGAACGGGTCGTGGAATCCTTGCATGAGAGGCACGTCCGTCTCCTCGCCGCAACACCACCCACGGCTGTTGGTGACCGAAGATCAGCAGACCCAGGTGACTACAACAACTCGTCGTTTCGTATTTAATTTCTATTTACTGTGATACGAGTTTATAATGTTCAAAATATTTTCAAACAACCAAGTTTTTAAAAAACGAATAAGAAAATTAGCGTTTTACGATAAAAAAAAAATTCACTTCGTATATGGTATAATAATAATAATAATATGTTGGCCAACAACGGCTCTCTACTATTTCACTATCGTTTATTCAAAGGTTTTGGTTTTTCGTTTCAGAGGACCGGAAGCATACAAGTTTTGCCGCGAAAAGATTCTGCTGAATGTTTTCAAAACGTTCAACTCTAGGACACACACGACACGCGTTACGACATTAATATTATTTTTTTCCTGTACAATATAATACGTGTAATTTATCATGATATAATATTTTCCCGGCGCTGTTCAGACGACTGCGTCTCTTATCTGCGACTGGACCGGTTGCGTAGTGCCCGTGACGTTGGTGTGCGTGGTGCCACGTCTCTTGATCCTTCGGATGTACTTGTGAAAAGCTCCGTGCACGTCCACGTTGGCGAAACAGAACAGCACTGACACGCAAAGGCCCTGCGGAACACGGCAAAAAACGACAAGGTTAGAAAATTGCGTCGGCGGTGGTTATATCTATCAGGGGTGTGCTCAGACGTTCCCGGGGATTCCCGTATCCGACCGACCGTCGGTTTTAGAACGATTTCAATTTTGAAAAAAAAAAAACACCTATAAGGTGTATAATCTCATAGACTAGTAAGGGTGTCACATCGAACACTATGAAAACCCGTCAATCCGTATTTCCCGATGTCAAAATATTCTTGTCAAATTTTTGTTTCGGAAAATCTGAGCACCCCATACTAAGTTTGGGCAAAAAACTCTACAGTAATAACATTTATAAAAATAAATACAATTATGTATATGATTTATGAATGAGGCAATAATATAATATTATAATAATCAATTTAATTATATTGTGTCTCTCTATTATATAAAAAAAATGTATTAAAATATTATTTATTGTCATATAATTGCCACGGCAATCGAATAAATAAATAGATAATGATTTTAAAAAAAGACGAATATACAGTTATGAGTATTTGAATTTAAAAATCATTTAAATAAAACATCAGAGGGGCAAGCAGGGGATGAAGCCACTATAGTAATTAATAAAAAATAAAGCAAATAACTATGGTCAATGATTCAATATGTAATTACGGAGTTATTGATATTAATTGTATTAACTATTTTTTTTATAGCGAGAGTTAATTTATTTTAACATCAATAACACACATCAACCCAATCCTATTATTAGTATTCACATTGAATGTAATATAATGAACGATGTATTTTATTGAAATGTATAGATTACAAATTAATAATCTTTACAATTATAATTATTGTAACCGTTGGCCAATAACCTCAGATATTTTTGACCGACACTGAGTACACTCGATATCCGACCGTCGAGATAATGAATAATAATGTGATATGGATAAACGAGTATGGATAGACCTCGAATCCACGAGGATTCGCAGTGTTCGGGGTCGTATATTTTTTTCTCAGCGACACGATAAATAAATAATTTTTATTCGCTCGGGTTTTGCGATATCGAGGCCGAACACTCGCTGATCGACTCCACATTCGGACAATGATAGTATCAAATGCACCTATATACGATCATAGCCAATATCCATACTCGTCTATCTCAATAGTATCTATAGATTGGCGTAATAAATAGTAATATATTATTATTTTTGCAAAATTATCGACGGTGGTGATTAATTTTGCAGGCCCGTATTATCGACTGCAGTATCGTGTGTCACTCACCTGGGTCGACACCAGCACTACGGAAAATATCTGATAAACCGTTTCCACGGTGGTCTTGTGCTTGGGCCGGTACGGTATGAGGATGTAGTGGATGCCGAACAGGGGCACCAGGATCAGTGCGGCCCTGACCGCCTTCCGGACTCCGATCGGCGCCGGGTTTGTCGAGTTCCGGTGCAGTTTGGTGAGCAGCACCCGCATGACGTTCATCAGGAACATCAGGCTGGTCAGTATGGATGCGAAAACCGGCACGGTAAGCACCCACTGGCAGTGGCTCTCGTGCATCCAACACCTGCGATTCATTAATATTATTGTTGTGATTACAAACGGTTTTTTTTTTTTTTTTTAAATCTTTTTGTAGTGTCGTAAACATAATATTATAGTATAAATTATTATTATTATTATTATTATATATAACGGTATTACGGTTTGTGTCGATCTTATATATACACTATACATTTTAAGTGATTACATGTTAAAAATCACGATTTGTATTAATTGTTTTGCTAACCACGATGACCATATAATCTGCAGGTACCTTACGAAAATTATGCATGCGTGGTTTATCGTATATATTATATTGTGTAGGTCCGTACACGATAACCCATTGAAATTGTATGACTAGTGTTTATTTCAGACTTTCTAACCGAGGGGGTTGGGGGTACGCTATAGGTAAATATTGAAGGGAAGTAAAAATATTTTTTTGGTGTGGTATACATTTTTTTTCGGAGTCACCCCCCCCCCCCCCCTGAAATAAACACTGATGACTTCAGTAGTATATGGTGACGGATCTAAATTGTAAAAATATTTCGTGTGTGCCTGGGACAAACTTTGGGTTCGAGATCTTCTCTGTTGCAATAGTTAGATTATTTATATCCGACAACAGGAATGTTGGTTTATTTGAATTCACGTTAAGTTGGGTATAGCGGTAATGTAGGTATTCATGTAATAAATAACAGTTGACAACTATAATAATATGATCGTCGTGGCCTAATGTTCTGCATAGAGTAGTTCTGCTTGAGACATGCCAGTGAACGTAAGATAAATTATAAGTACCAAATGATGTTTAAATAACGATAATTAGTGATGTGGCGAGTAATCAGTATAATACAATATGTGTTGTTCCTTTATATTGTATTTAGCATATTTAATTAACGTTTAACTTTAATTTTGAATGTACACCAGGGCTTGGAGTTTTGCGCACTTTATGACATTCAAATTGTATAAAATAACCATGTAAATAATTATAAATTATAATATTGCATAGACGCAGTGTAGGAAATATAAATACACTGTTTAAATTGTGAAAAAAAAATATTCGAAGTAAAATCTCGTGGTCGTGCAATCGAATCTGGTTTTAAATATAAATTAATGCATACAACTCCGAGTCCCGGCCAACTATATTGTGTTTGACAAGTTTAGTACTAAAAATGTATATTACCTATGTATATTCTATAATCTATATATATAAGACTATGTTGATTTAAATAAGTGATAAACTTATTCGTATTATAAAAGATTTCTATTATAATTATATTGTTTTATGGTATGGTCAAACATAAATAAATAAGTATTATTTTGTTCGATCTTAGAAACGGTGTTCAAAATCAAGAGGAATTTTGTGTTCTTTAAGAAAAATGAAGCAATATTCAAAAATAGATATTATTTAACTAGAGGTCTGGAAAATTGCAGATGACAAATTGTCTTCAGTGCAGTGTGCATAAAATAAAATAATATTGAAACATTTTTTTACAGAGTGTTTGTCGGCTTGTCTATCGTCCCGTCGCAGTATTTCGTTTTATTTTCGAAAATCATATTCTCATGAAATAAACCCCTGAAATAGGAAGGTGAGTTACATAAATTAACAAATTAACATCAATATAATATGTATACAATATATACGAGTAGGTACTTTCTACGATTTGAAAGAATTCAAGTTAAGAATTTTAAGATTTACGGAGTAAGTATCCGATCTATTTTGCAGTAATACTACACAGAGTGATCCGCAGATAGGTCAAGCATCTACCGAGAAGACTCAAGTTTTTATAACTTGGTAGTATATGTAATTCTGTAAACTATGCACTTTAGAGTCTAACCGTGCAGGTTACGAGCAGTGAGTTTAGCGTTTTGACGAGGTCGTATAAATCTATATCTTAAGTGCGGTTTGCTGCGTAGTATGCCGAACGTTTTGATCGCGATGGAAACGTCGTTAACCGTTCCAGGTACTCGAGGGCATTGAGAAGGGTAAATATTATTATTAATTTTTCAATTTGGATTTACGGTGATAACAAATGTCATTGCCACCGTTCAGCTTCTCGACAGAGTTGCATCTCCATCGACCATCGCTGGCTCTGCAGTATGCAGATTGGAGCTTATAATATACACACGAACAAATTGAATGTAAAAACATTTAAAAATAATCAATAATCAAATATTGTGTCTGAATATAATATAATATTTTCATCAGATTCCGTCGTCGCCGCGCAGTAAATATTGTGTGTACAGATTTTCTTCTCGCAGTCTCGAATTGCAAAGAAATCATAATAATTTATTATAATTTTATAAAATATGTAATGTATACTTATACGTCTCAACGACATATTATAGACACGCTCGCCCTATTTTTTTAAACCATTATCCGTATATTAGGTATGAACACGTGATATGTGCAAGATATTTTAAGTAATTTTTGATTTTAAATATTTAAAGCACATTTAAGCATACTTGAAAACTTGTTTTGTTTTATTGTCACTCAAATGGTAATTTCTAGTTTCTAGCATGTTGTCAATTGTTACTCTGATTTAAACATATGATTTCAGAATTATTCTAATATTTTTGAATCAACGATTAAAGTCATCAAATACTTATTGAAAACTGATAGTTTTGCTCTTCAAGACTTGACAAAATGATGTAATATAATATCTAAATAATTAAATAATATTTTGAATGTGTAATAATCAGTTATGTCTAATAAAAAAAATTATAAAATTATAATATTATACTATCAATAAAAAGTAGTAGTTAGTTCTTGTCGTTATAAAATTAGGTGAGCCCTTGTTTAATAAACCATCGCATGTATTATTATATGAACGATAATATTGTCGATGATGGACGGACTGGATGAGAAAAACCTATTTAATTTGGATTAATATTATATTTTTATCCGATGACACGCCAATCGCAAAGTGAAAAGTTATTAATCTTAACACATTATAATCGTGTAATTTGTACCATGCACGTTTATCCGTCATCGAAACGCATCGGAGTAGTCGATTTAGTCATAATTTATAAGTATATAAGTAGGTAGCCAATAGTCAAGTATAGGTGAAACTAGTGAGTGAACAAATTAGAAACCACATTTGTATTACTGTCGCTCAACAATTTTTATTGTTTTTTAAAAAAAATTTCTTTTAATCACTTCAACTTATTTTTTTGCGGCCAAAGTAAGTTTAATATTATCGTATTTCAATGTACGCGTTTTGAATGACTCTTTTGTAAACATATTTTTCCTGTTACAATGCATAATATTATGTTTTCTTAAAAATATATTATGAAATATTGGAATGTCTGACACTTGATACAACCGACGGTACTCATGTTGTTGTATATTATATAATATATTTAAAACAGTATTGCGATCCTTCTCGTCATTAGGTAAGTCGAAAGTATAATTTTGTAAGATATTTAGTAATAATATGTACCTACACTGAGAACCAAACGAACATGGTCTTTAAAACACTTCCCTCACTCGTGTGTCGCCAGATTATTGTCTTAGGAAAATATATAAATTCATAAACATAGTCCTGTTTACATTATTTATTTACGTAATTGACACTCAATTATATTATTTGTAAGTCCATATGGCTACTACAAACTCATGAACTTACCATTCACTCTCTGTTTATTATAAAACCTAAACACACAAACATGTTACAATAATAATATGACGCGTTTAAAAGTTGTTTGTTTAAATTACTAATGTTTGTAGATTTTACTGTATTATTATTTTATCGTGGATCAAGATTATGTAGGGAGTGATCTCTGAAAATGTCTAAGTGGCATAAAAATATTGTTGTGAATCGATTGCCTTCCAATTGTAGTCGGTGTTTTTTTTTTTTTGTTAATACAAGGGCAGTATATTACTACTTGTTTTTAGAATGAAGTGTAAAAAATTTGGAATTTTCTCAAAATCTGTAGGTATTTGATGTTTTTTTCGAATCGTGAGTTGTTGCTCACAATTATTTAGTGTATATTAATTTGTCTTTAAACTTTGGTCACTGTGTGTGCAACTGCACAATGGCTCTGGTGGTCAGAGGGGATTCGTCCGAGTAAATAGTTAGGGGTGGAGGAAAGTGTAGAAAATAGTGACTGCTATTTATATGTATATATAAACAATAGGTATACCTACGCACGATATCTACGAGTAAATTCCTTATACCTAGGAATGAGACTCCAATTCCGCACGATGTATGGTCGTAATATTAGTTTTGCGACGATGACCTAAGCGGAAACTATCATTCGTGTCAACTGACTACTGACGGCCATTATTTTTTTAATTCACATACACACACTCACACGCGGTAATAAATGTTTTTCCGGTTGAAACCACTAACACATTCTTCTCATCGAGTTCATAGATATATATTATGTTCATATTATTATTATTATTATATAAACCCATGGCAATCTCTTTCGTTTTAAAAACGTGAGATACGTCCTCCTAATCCTAGAACGAGCGTATAACATACCGCTGACTACAAATCATCTACCTATATTAGGTATGTGTCCGAATTCGTTTTAAGGTGGGATTGGAAGACTTTTTAAACTCCGATACTTAAAGATTTGTTCTCTATAAATTGAAGTAAATATTTGGAAATTTTGTTTCCATGACGTAAACGTGAAATTTTGAGACATGTACCTACGTTACACTATGTGAATATTTTAGAAGCGGAATATTATTAATTAACATAGTTATGTGCAAGTCTTATAGGATAGACCACACGTTCCAGGCATGGTATTCCAATACCGCGAAAAGACACTCGCTCGTGTCCGTAAGTGCACCTGACACATAATATTAATTATAATATAATTATTATCGTTATGTACTTTGTTTTCGGTCGATGGAAACAGTGATCAAACGTGCGATTATAGGTCACCGACGATAGGTACATATCGACGTCATTGCAGCGGCACTATAGTGCCCTCGTCAGCATACAGCAAACCGAATATTGCACGCGTAGGTACACAATTTTAGCGGGTTTATGACATAATATGAATAAATCATATCGCGTAATAATCATTCGAGAAACGTCGGAGGCAATAATTAGCGATGGACTCTATCGGTGCACTCACTGAGCTGTGTCCTCGGAATTGCTCCTCCAGGACACGTACAGGACGGTGAGGGCGGCAGGTACGCCCCAGCCGATGGCGTAGAACCAGCGCATCGCGTTCACGTCGTTGACGAACACCACGACCAGAGCCATGTGCAAGTGCAGTCCTTCGCAGAACATCCACATGTAGTTGGCCACCATGAAAAACTGCAGAGCCACGTGCAAGGACCGGCAGTACATCTATATAAATCGTGAACGAATCAAATTTTTATAGGTACAATTACACTCCGCAGTGGCGGCTCGTCAGGGGAGTCTTTGAGACGGCGGGCGACTCCCCATAAAAATAAAAAAGTAGTAACGCAATAAAAAAGTTTGAAGAAAATTCTATTATAATTTAATATTTTTATGTTATATTATCCATTCTGAAAATAATTATCATGGTTTTCGATATTAATATTGATAATATTTTGTATTCTATTTTTACATTAATAATGAGTGTCATTCAATAACAATACAATATACAAATCATAGAGTATAAAAATATATCGATAACAATACAGGCTAAATATATCGATAACGACGACGACGGTCGTTAGTTCGAGAGTCTGCCGTCCGAAACACTCAATATTATGTAATATAAACAAATTGCATATGCATGACAAGGCGGGGGACGGGGATAGATTGTATAGATGTTATTCAGTACATTGAGACTAGACTCATTCAAAGTTTTTGCCGTTCGCATTGCGGTCGTCACGTATTTTTCTGTAAACTGCAGCGTGTCGTGCGTCCGTATTAGACTATTAAATTTAGCTATTTGACATTGTATAGCAGCATGTACCTAGTAATTAATATATTATTATTTATTATTGGTATTATACAAAACTACACAATTTACAAACTTAATTATAATATAAAGGACCCGACATTTGTGGAAAGTATAATTGATGATTTTGCGAAGAAAAAAGAAAGAAGAATTGAATTAGAATATAAAATAATACAAATTATCTATTCTTATAATTTTTTATAAAGCTATCAACTATCAATTATATCTTTTTTGTGTTCATTTTTTTTTATTAATACATTTTAAGTCTCCCCAATGAATTTACTTGCGAGCCGCCACCTAAGGTACTATTACGACGTCGACGATGGTATTCACGCGATAACGATATTATATTATGATTGTTATTGATTCGCCGACGACAAATGTGAGCGACGGGACGAGCCCTATATAGGTAAAAGGGCGTAGGCGACAATTTTGGCGAAAATTAGATATTGGTATCGACATTTTTCTAAAATTCTGACGCATCCATCTGCGAAATGGCTAAGCCACAAACCTAAACGTGTCATTTTACCGTTTAAAGATTGGCCACATGTCGTTTAAATACATTCAAAATTGATCGTAAGTCACATTAACTTCGAAAAAAATACGTAAGCTACTTTGTTGCGTGGGGTAGTGTAAGACTAGTGTAAGCGCCATGCACTAATCAACACGACAAAATGTTATTTGTAAGAACCGAAAGTGAAAAGTGTAAGCACCATTGAGCTATATTGGAACATTTATTTTATTGTAAGCGACATGATAGTTACACGATATTAAAAAGGCAGGTAAGTGGATGTCGCTCAGCTGTACAGTAGGTTACAAGTTGGTCATTGTTTAATGGATTGTATTAAACTTGAATTCAATGATATAATATCATTGTATAAGAAAAACGATTCTGAACGGAGACGGTTTGTCAGTCTGTATATTTTATATTGTCATTAATTATTTTATTTATTTAATTATTATTTTTTTTATTCGTTGCTACGGTGATAAACAAATTGTTAGAAATTAAAATCCCATTTTAAGCGGTTTTTCGTAATTTTTCAGTACTTTTTCCCGTGGCATTAAATAACTATTGAGAAAATCGAAAAATGACTTCTCTAAAGTACCATCTTGGTCCAATTTGCTAAAAGATAAGGTACTATATGTTGAAATCAAAGCACTCCTTCTGGTAGAAATTTTGTATACAGGATATAAAAAAAATAAAAAAATAAAAAAAAATAAACACCATTGTAAAACCACTAGCTTCCTTGCTCCGCTCAGAATCTAAAATATCATTTTTATTCTGTAAATGTATTTTCGAAGTAATTTTCTTATAACTACCTACACATCTGATTTTCATGAAAATCCATCAGATATTATTCGATTTTAAAAGTGTTTTTTTTTAGTTCCTGTAAAAAAATTAAAATGTCGCTTACGTCGCTTTTACCTAATAGGGATCGATATTATAATCGGACGGTGAGTAGTTTTTACCATCTCCTAAAATCTAGGCTAAATATTTAATTTTTAGGATTATTATTAACAAATAATAAATTATACTTAACATTTTAACATGATATCGGTACAGATATTATATTTGATAACCTATTTATAGATATTATTTATTATTCAGTACGATAATAGTATTGAGAGAGTAGACGAAAAGTGTAAATCGATTTACCTAATCGATCGGTTCTCTGTCGACGGACTAGCGAGTCGTGCCGTCCTAGATGCATTTACGCCACTGATTGAAATGCAGGCATATCAAACTTAAAGTAATAACTGGACCAAATATATTATACCTATTGAATTATTGGATGGTTTACTATACGGGCCGCACATGAAAATGTTTCGAAAAAAAATTTTAGGTATGGTAAGGTTGTATTTACAATACTTATTCAATTAGGTACAGTTAGTTTTTCTGAAGATAAGACAGAAGTGTAACGTAATGATATATCACTTACTTAGTTGTCAAACGAAAGGAAAATTGTATAGTATTTTTAATTGATTGTTCCTTGATATTGCTGTCCAAGGGCCATGAAAAAATTAGCCAAGGGCCCCGTGTTTGACATGCCTGGATTATATCATACATTTCTACTATAATTTAATCAACGATTTATTGTTTCGTCAATTTTGAAGGTTTATTTGCGGTGTTAATTGTCTTATACTGCAGCAGTGCAGCTAACACTTGTGTATATCACGTCGACGTCACATAATTATAAATATATTGGCCTGCTGTAGGGCTGTGACCTGCCAGTTTTATAGAACTCTTAAAATTCAATTATTTTTCAATATTTCAATACCTATGTGGAAATATCAAAAACATGCTACGGATTGTTCGGTGTGTATTCTAATTAATATTCTAAATGGGACAGTGCTCGATCTAAGACGTAATTAAAAAAAGAAAATAATTAAATCATTAAAAAAAAACCCTTACCCAGCAACGATTTATAAATGCTTTAGATTTGTTTGAATAAAAATGTTCTCAGCAGGTGGTGTGGAAAATACCATTGACGGTCGCATGGCAGTGACTATAAGTGACGTAGGTATTTAGAATATTTTTGATTTTTAATGTGAAATTTTGAATAATTGAATATAAACATTTTACTTCTGTCCGTAAACACTATGTACATACTTGGATTATTATGCCCATTGTAAAATGCAATTTAATATTAATAAAGTATTGTAAACGCGACTCCCTGCAGTACTGCCATTAATTGTTCGTTCTTATTATATTCAAATGTAATTAAACCCGTTTAAGGTACAGTTCACCCGTATACATCGTCATATTATGTATATTACCTATTATTATTTTGTTGTCAATTTCATGCCAATAATATAGCTTATAATATGGTGCCTAATATGTGCATCATGATATTCACTATTATCTATTTATTAATACGCAAGCACTTTTTATGCAGTCCTGTAAAGTATTTAAAGTAAAAGTATTTGAGTAAAAGTATTTACTACTTTTTAAATACTTTCAGCATGAAGTATTTTGAATAGTATTTTTTGTATTAAATACTTTTTGGTATTGAATACTTTGGTTTTTTATTTCGAACATTTTATTTTTATTCGAAATAATTGGTTGGAAAAATATTATTGTCAACTACAATAATAGAATAATAGTTTATCGCAGAACAATGGTTTTATTTAATATTTTGTATTTCTGTGTTAGCCGTAGCCCGATGGTTTGTGAAAACCAGATTTCTAAAAATAGTTATTGAATAAAAATATTCCCTTTCAACTATAACTATTAAATAACCTTTGTATTACGATAATTAGAAACACTCTGCCTTTATACATAGTAGGAGAAAAATATATATATCATTGTAATGGTATTGTTATCTAGAGATGCACAGAAAAAAAAATGGAATACAAAATTTAATGTAGCCTTTAAGACAGGTAATATACAAAAATATTAATACAACAGTGGCACCATCACTATAATATAATATTATATTTCATAGTTTTTTTTTATTTTTAAGTTCGTATTAATATTCACAATATACTTGAAAAACAACTTGCAGGACACATTTGATGCTAGTTGAAGCGTAAAATTGGTTACGACTAATACATCTACCTTGGGCAATTTATTTAATATACATTGTGTTATTATTATTACTACCATTATTAAAGATGGGAAAGATTAATAAGTAGACAATAATTTAGAGCTACTCTAAACAGTACTGTTTTTATACCATCTACTTCTCATTCATATTACAATTTAAAGGATTTCAATTCTGCTGCTGCTTAACGATAATAATAACCTTTATATAGAATTTAGTTTGTATCCATTATTCTATAAATACAATATTGCATATTTTAAAATTAAAATTAATATAATTATACAAAAATGATGGCATTTCGGATAATTTCAGTACTCAACAAACTTTTATATTTTACTGACTTTAAAATCGGATTATAGCATCGTATGGAATTTTCAAACCGGTTATCATGCCTACGTAAGTCCTAAAAAAAATGGAGAAAGTAGAAAATTTTAAATGCACAAATAGCACTATATTGAGCTAAAATGTTTTAAACATTTCATCATTTACAAAAATGTTAAGTCTATATTATGGTTATTTATTTTTGAATAAAAACAAATATAACAAAATATATTTTTTTATAACTAGTTTTGCTTAAAATTGTTGTTGTTTTTCCTGTTTATTTTGAAAATTACGTAGTTTTTTTCCATTTAAAATTTTAAAATAAAAGCATTTAAGTTAAAGCGGATAAGACATTATAACAGATATACATAAAAAAAAGAAATGCAAGAAATAAAAACACTCATCATTTTAAAACCAGTACATTTATTGTGCTGATCAAAAGGTTAAAATAATATTATTATACATACAGACAATAGGCTCAAGGCCGTATAAAAACTAAAACCATCAATATTTTATTACTTACGAAGTAGTATTATTGTACAGAAACATAATATTAATTCTATAATGTAACAGCAGTGCTTATTTAAGTAAAATGAATGAAGACTATAGTATTTTTTTTGAGCTACATAAGAAATAAAATAAGTTAATACTTTTAATTAAAATTGTTCAATGAATCATATGTAAATAAAACATTTTTGCAACTAAAAAGTAGTTTGTTCTACTTTCAAGTTGTAAAGGGTGGTATGTGGGTGAAGCCCTCATGGCTGTGGATTTAATATTTATTCAGCCATTCTACAAATTAGATAATTATTGGTTCTAGATTGGAAAAACCGTGTTTTACAATGAATAACTATTATGTTATTTTAGTTAACGAATTTCTCTTTGAAACAAATATACCCTCATTTTAGCCTAGGTACAGTTAATAAATAAATAATACTAATAAAAGAAGGTATGGAATCGCTTATACTCGTTAAATAATTGTTTATTGCGTTTGGTTAGTTAGCCAAATTCAAGACAACACCCACAAAATCATCACATTTTGAAAAATTATTGATATGTACAACTTAATCTAAGAAAACAATTGTATTTATTTACATGCAAATAATAATATTTATTTTGTTATATCCTAATAACCTAATAATTGATGCTGTTTCATGAATAATAATAATAATAAAAAAACATTCTGTTTGTTATTTTTCTCAAGTTTTACAATTGTTCAGAGTTCAGAAACTCAGATATGATTTTAGTCATAGCCTGTATACTGTATAGGTATATCAATAACATCAAAATTGTTTTAGTAATGTGGTTCTTATTTTGTGTATATATATAACTTAGATTTATTAGGTTTTATTTAGGCGTGGTAAACATTTGATAGTTATAATGTAATGTTCAATGTTGCATCATATTAGTTTGTACTTTGTAGAAGATAAAATTGTCAAGATACGCACATATACAATTTAAATTTATATTTATGAACGCCACGCATAAAAAAACACATAAACACACGGTTTAATAATGTTGCTACTGTTCAATATATAGTTATATTGTGTAATTAACTAATCAGTAATATTTTTATGCCTACAGATGATTATTTCAATAATCTTATATTATTATTATTATTATTATTATTTGAATTTAATTTAATATAAAAATTTTAGCAGTCCACAATGAGAAAACTAGCGTGGAGTATTAAATTATGTATTTACTATATTCTAATGTTTTATACTAATAGTTCTGAAATTAGACTGCAATTGTTATCAAATTTGTTAGTCCACAGTATCAGCTAGTGTACCTAAATAGTTTTAGGCGATTGAATGTTCAAGTCGATATAATATTGTATTGTAGTTGATCTATACAATTATTGGCAGCGACCATAAAGTAAACATTGCTCGGATCACAATTATTCTATAGTTCCTTTTGAATTCGACGTGATCCGTGACAGCACAGAATACTCTGCTAATTATGATGGCAAACACTATCAAATAATTTGTTGAACGGCGTGTTGTATAGGCAATATATAAGTTAATTACTTTGTAGAAGACGTTTTGAACTTACTTGTTGTTATGTCCCTGGTGCTGATTCGTAATTTTGTAAGCTACAAAATCTATCTAACTGGCTTTACTGCACTGTTCATCGTTTATTAAACGTTTAAAGACGACGAAAACTATTGATTAATTATCTTATTAGTAAATTTTTTACACGGTTATTAGTTTCCTGCTCTAATAATAGGTATCGTACTAAATCAAAATTAAATTGCCGTTAAAAATTCTTATCAAACTAAAATAATAACCCTCCGCAAAGTCAAATAAAAACGTATCGAAAGTTCTTATTTCCACAGAAATATAATATTTGTGTACGAGCCGCTGTATAATGTTATAATTATATTATACTATAATACACATTTATTTCAGGTACAAACGAGTCGTCTGAGAAAATGAACGTCTTGTGCAATAGAAATAAATCGTATGACACATAATGAGTACAACGTACGATGTATAATGCCTATGGGCTTACGTTATTTACTCGATATCAGCACTGAACAAAAGCGTAAGTCGGTCCTATAATCGCGAGTGTATTAGTGAATATTGACGTTTTTGCGGCTTTTAATTCATTCGGAATCGTTAGAAATTGTAATTTATTCCTGAGCCGAACCTATATACATATATAGCAGCGACAGACATAACATACGCATATGTATATATCGCATACATACCGTAGTACCTATTAAGTGGGTGCTTGATTAATGGATTTTGGGATTACATAAATTGTATTTTATTTCGGAGGCTTTTATTGACATGTTTTATGTGTATTGACTGAATAAAAAAAACTTTTTTCCCTCACCGAGACAAATGAAACCCCATGAAAATGAACAATGAAATAATAAAAAAAAAAGAACCATACAGCAAGAGTAAAATCTTTCCAGGGTTAGTCGCTTATTATTGGTTCTTATGACATTATGTAAATTATTATGTGTATGCGCTGTCCTATATATTATACACATCCACCTCGAGCATACAAATCGACAAGTCGGACTGGTATGATAATATTATGAAATAAATTAACATCTAATTTAAAATAACCAATGATAGATTTGTATACCGTGGCTGATAGCACCTTTGAATTTCAATAACAGATTTAAGTCATCGATCAGTACGCATACATCTTTCTCTATCTATATATTCTACATAACTGGGTGATTCACCTAGCTGCTCACACCCGTCTTTAGTCTTTACTCAACATTATTCAAGTATTAAGAATGTTAAAATTGTTAAGTATGCTTGATCATATTTTTAAATACTTTTTTATACAATTTAAAAAAGTGTCCCTCGGAAATATAAACTTTTATAAACTGGGGAGGAGGTTGGCGCCGATTTCGCATATAATAGTTAAAATAATTACCGGTGCCGCTTACCCCGTTTTGTTTGACGATCGACAGGTCTTGTACGACCGTTTTGTACCAAATGATCCATGTGAGATTGTTCAGCGCCAACGATATGAACAAGTGTACGTGTATGGCGATCCTGGTGCACCTCAGAGTCCTGTAAACACAGTTGAACAATATTACAATATCACTGACGTGTCGCACGATAGATTATCGACACGAATTGAATTTAAACTCGGACCAGAGCCAGTGTTGGTCCCGCTTGCGTTTAAGACAAGGCTCTACAATTATGCTCAATTTTTTTAATATCTTGCGGCATCGTGCACTGTCGTATGTAGCGTGGTTCTCTGATTACTAGTGGATAATTTTTGCTTTTGGCTCAAAGTTTTTGCCAACTGTGTGTTTCAAAAACGAATTAAATGCAAAAATATTATAAAATTGAGACAATATTCAAAGACGTGGTTAGGTATCTATTTAGTTAGTATTATTATGTGATCAGGTACGGAGGTACCTATCTATATTACCGCATAGTTCTGAGATTAAGTTTATCTCCAAAATAGATCCTTTAACAGTTCTTCGGTTTCGTCTTCAACTGTTATATTATAGTCTAGTGAAGCGTGTTTATTATGTGTATATCACTGACAGTCGCAAAACGACAGCATATATTATAATATATCGTGCCTGTATATACCTACACACAATGATGTTTTAAAATTTAATTTTTCAAAATTAACTCAACCTACTGTTTTACTAAATTACTTCTGACTACTTCTGACAAACCGTCTTCGCTCAGAATCGTTTTTCGTATAGGTACTAAGATTTTATATGATTGAATTCCATTTATTTAACACACCCGTAACAGCAACCATTTTAGACACTGTACATCAGAGCGGCACCCACTTGCCCACCTTTTTATATTTAAATTTGAATTATAAGATATACTACCTATATACGTGAATCAATGATTTTAAACACTACAAACACACAATTAATAAATAATTGATAAATTTGGTAACTGTTTGATTATTTTACAAAAGAAAAATTGTGTTTGATGGGCACATATATATATATATATATATTGTTATATCTTCTATAGATTCATATAAAACCGAGTATGAAACCGCTGAAATAAATTTTAATTTCTTTTATAAATATACCTATATTAACTAAAATAGTCTTACCAGTAGAAATTTTTCATGTCAAAAGTTCATAACCTGGCTCAGTATTTTTTTTTTTTAATCCTTTTACATCAGAAATGATATCACTCTTTTCAAACGGGATCAATATAAAAGGAAAAAAGTTTTTCTTTTCTATTTGCAAAATAATATGCGATGCGCCTGCTAACACTGTCGTGCGAATTCACTGATTACTATTTATAGTTACGAATTTTTTTACGGATCAAGTTTTTGTCAACTGTGTGTTTCAAAAACGAATTGAATGCAAAAATATTATAAAACGGAGACAATATTCAAAGTGGTTATGTATTTAGTTCGTATTATTATGCGATCGGACTCATAGTTCTGATATTAAGTTTATCTCCAAAACAGCGCCGCTTTAAATGTTCCTCGGTTTCGTCCTCGACCGCAATAGTCTAGTGTAGCGTATTTATTATGTGGCTCTCACTCAAAGTCGCAACAAAACGATCGCATTGTATAACATATTCTAGTACATAAACATAAGTAATCAAACGGAAAATTTTGAAATGTTTGGGAACAAAGGACGAACTATCGCGCGTCCACGTTTGTGCTCTCTTCACTACGCTTTTCTAGGATAGTTTTTAAACTTTCCGGACACGTTTTCAATATGCACCGAACGCATACGTGTTATATAATATTATTTAATACCGTACACTCGTGCGAATGCGGAAGATCGGGGGGGAGGGGGGGGGGTGTATAATGTTGACCGGAATTCGAGAGAACTGCAAACGCGGAAAGAATCGTTCGGAAAACCTTTTCACGCCATAATGTTACACCAACAAGTTTACTGTTGAACTTATACACACACGGTATGTATTATCATATCGTTATGTCGTACTCGTCCCTCAGCTATAAACAGAATATACTGCTAGGCGACGGCGGTGGGGGAGACCATATACCTACCTATATGATATTATAATGTTTTTTTAAGAGTTTTACGATCGTAAGCCAGCGCGCGGTTAGCAAAAGAGTTGATATATTATGTTGTTTTTAGTTTTACTTGAACGTGAAGAAAATCAGCAACGACGTGAGCAGAGCGGCCAGCGAGACGGAGTAACCAAAGATGTACAGCGTGTTTATGAGTTCACGAAACTGAAAAAAAAACACAACGAGAAGACTTCAATACCTGCAGCTATTACCCGAACGATTCAGATGACAAAATTAAATTTTCTGAAAACAGTGCTGCAAGTCCCTGCACTGCACGTATGTATTTTCACTTACCTATATAATATAATACCGCGTTTGCGGTTATTGAATTATTTTTACTAATATTATAATACGGTACCTCGTAGTCGTCAACGTCTACGCAACCGGTGTAATTAGCCCACTGTTTTCCGGTCTCCGGATGACGGTACCACGTGCCGTTTGGCAGGCAGTTCTTGAAAGCTTTTCCTGGAAAAAAAAACACGGACAATTTATAGATACACGATATTTTAGAGTGGGCTAATATTTAAAAATACTTTATTGCATATCAAAGTCGCTCTCAGCACTTGAAAAAATGATATATAATCGTAAACACCATGCAAAACTAAGCATGGTTTATTTTAAACATACTATAGGTATTATACATTCACTCGTACATGATATACTTGAATTTTAAATTTAAATATTTCAGAAAGGTAATATAAGTCATACACATTTTAAAGAAAAACAAAATTATCAAATATTAATTTACAGCAACAACCTTGGTACCTATCTAGTTATTATATTAAAATATTTATTTTTAAATAATATATCTATTTTTTTGCAAATGGATCCAGTATGATTTATCTATCAATTGTTTTGGAAATATCATTTTCTATACTAATTATAGCTAAATTGTTGAGTCTATTTTGCAATATAGATGACCTCAACCATGTTTTTATTCTTCTAATTGCTGAAAAACTATGTTCACGTGTTGATGAACTTGTGGGGAAAGCAATGCAACTTGCATAAGATTATATATGTTTGGATATATATCTTTAGAAAGTACTAAAGCCAAATCTTCTAAGCTAATACTGCTTTTGCCAGTTGAAAAATGTTTATAGGTTTTCACAACACACATTTCTGATTGAACACTTATACTTTTTACATAAAATAGCTCCTAGACAATAAACAATTATCTTTCATATAGTATTAGCATAATAAGAATATATAAAATAAATAAACTATAAAAATTATAGTTTGAACCCTCAGGTCATATTATTTATTAATTCAGTATTATTAAATTTTGATAGCAAGTTTTTAAACTAAAATTACCTTACAATGATAAATAAACAATTAATTTTTTTTTAAATCTAATTTGATGAAATTGTCTACAGCTTCAGCCATTTGAAGACTATCAGTTGAAAACCTTTTCTTTAAATTGACAATTACATAATAACATAATATTGTAACAATATTCTGTGGTGGAACCATAACACCAGATTAAACTGGCTGTGATATACATAATTTACATTTTAATACGCTATAGACTTTGGTAATGGAATCAGAAATACGTACACACCAGATATTTTTGTCCAACATTTTATTTATTTGCGTTTCAACGATATTTGAATTTAAAGTTAATATTTTACTTGTATTATTTTTGAGGGGGTCTAATTTTTCCGTTTGTACGTTTTGAGGGGACAATCCCCCCAAGCCCCCCAATTTCCGCCTACGTACTGCGTATAAACTACAAACCATTACGATCGGTAAACGATATATTATATTATCAGCAAACCTGAAGCAAGTGTTGGAAAGTTGGTATGATATGATTAACCGATGATGATTAAGTTGATATGAGTATAATATTTTATGTATTTTATTACTATATTATGTAATGGAATTATAACGTATAAGAATATGTACAACATTGTCTATAAATATTAAATATATCTGGGCTAATATAATGTAATTAATTTTATTGTTTTAGCATCAATAATACATGACTTATGCTTTATATTTTAATAGCTCAACACAATATATACATTTAATACATTGAATTTATGTACATTGTACCTATCAATTATTTTTGTAGTGGATCTTTTATTTGAACTACCACCTGGCCATAAGGACGGTTAAAGTGTCAGAACATATTCCACTGTGGAGTCTCCTTGTAAAAGTATATAGATTACATTTCAATATTTAAGGATTATTTTTTTCTCTTTTTTAAAAATGAAAACGTTTATAATACAATACTTTTCCAAACCACATTAATATTGCTTTTCTATACACTCACAGGTCAGGGTCTACAGACTCGTAATACATGCACACCATAGATTCCGACGCAGTACCAGAAACAATATAATATTAGGTTAGATGAATATAATATTATATTTTACTACATTATTATATTTCCATCTCTATTCTGAACTTCCTGTATGTCCATTTCGGTTTGCAGGTATAAGTTCCGTAATATTATATTATTATATACGTTAAAATGGTATAACCTCGCGTACTTAATCGATTGTTCGTGAACAAATCTGCATTGTGTGCTTTTTAAAACGATTTGCGAAAACGCCGAAAATGGCTCGCATTCGGATCGGATATGTGCTCTCTATATATTACAATAGAAAAGTTTCGAACGCTACTCCATATATACTACGACAATAAATTGACTAAATTCGCCAAATTCACCTGGGTTTTACCAAAATATTCCTGGCAAACCCTTTGTGCATTTATCCCTCTAAAATCGCATTCGCCCCACCGGGGGGACCGCCTGCGTTAGCGATATTATAATAGCCGGTATCTTCCGGTATATTACAGACAGGCAAGTCACTCACCTTCTCTCTCTCTTTCTCTCTCTCTCTCACACACACACACACACCTCACATGGCCCACTAAAACCGTCTGAAATGAACCACGAGACTTATTGTCTTAAGTAAAAATAATGTTCGTTCCCAGAGCAAACACACTTGACTATATTATTATATATTATGTATATAATATTATATATGTTGTGTAGGTTACACGGTGTGTGTGTGTGTGTGTGTGTGTGTGTATACAGGCTTACGTCAAAACCCAGTAAGACGGAAAATTGCGTTTAAACGGATATTTTTTATGGTCTCGCGTACATTCGCAGGGCTTCCGTTTTAGTGGCCATTATATTATTATACACGCGATATTTTATAAAAAATGTATAAAAATCCGATCTGATAACTATAATTCTTTTTATGATCTGTATACATATTACAATAATGTGCGTTTCTATATGTACAACACGATATTACATACCTACGATATTACCCCCATAAACCGGGCCCACTATACCTATAATATAATATATTATTATAATATTTATTTAATATAGTAATAATAATAAAATATGCGATATCGATGAGGTTTCGACGAGATTATAATAATAATACGCTTTCGTGGTATATATATGTTCGGACGTTGAACAATATTGCTTATATTACACGTCTCGTTGCTATAATAATATATTACGTCGATTGATGGAACATTAATATTACGTATACGGAGACGGTACCTTCTAGAAATTCGCAAGACTAAACCTGTGTAAAAAATAATGCTGTTTGGACCATATCATTTAAATGGTATATTATCCCGGTACGGGATTAGGTAATGATAATGTGAGATAATTATTTTTATCTGGTCATTCGTCGTAATACTTATTGGCTGTCATGTATATAATATTATTATTGTACTTGTAGCAAACACGGTGTTTACTAATAAATCGCAATCGAAATTGAAGTTTTTAAAGAAAAAAAAAATACAAACATCCCAATTTCTTTGATACAACACATCGTGTACAATGGACCGAAACATCAATAGAATTACTCCTACGTACGAAGAGAATGATTACAGTCTGTCGACATACACACGTAGCTGACAACTTAATGCACTGCAAAGTATTATAATGTATAATAATGATATTATACATATTTATTTTTCAAATTATAACTTTTTATTGAACTTGGAGAAAATACACATAGTTTTTAATTATTATGAGCAAATAATCTCGTTTAATCAACTCGTAATAAATATTAATGTAATTTGTATTCCCTATGAATATAGTTGGAAATCAAACGGCATTTGAGCATATTGAACCCAAAACCCTGATGTGTCCACAAATCGCTATCCTTCGGATTGGAACGAGCGCAGAAACCTTTTTAATCCGAAACCGGTTCAAACCGGATATAAATTATAGTTGGGCACAATGAGTGTGAAATCGTCATTCAGCCCTAAAAAAAATTTTCCGATGGTTATACCTTAGTACTAAAACAAGTGTAGGCGTGTTGTATAAGTATGACAATATATGGTCGTTTGAATACGAGTAATATTATTATGGTATATTAAAATATAGATTATTATATAATATTTTTCATAACAAATAATCATAATATCGTTTCCGTTGTATATATGCATTACGCAGATGTGATTTTGTTGTGCGCTTGCCTAACACTACAACGACCCCTGCAATGTAATAGTCTCCACTATTATTATATTTGTTATAAGGATTAGAATAATAATGATTGTTATTAATAATAGGGTATAATACTCGCGGAAACGCCCGTTGTATATTCGAAATAATTATTTGTTTGCCCAGCGCTACGTAACAATAACTGTGCGACATAACATTATGATACTATAGAATCGTATTTGTATTTGTAATTATTTGTACAGCATAATATAGTGTTACGACCGTCGAATATATTTTGGAGATGTTATCTTTCGTCACCTCCATAAATGATTAGGTCATTTCGAAAAGGCCATTTCCCCACACATTTTTAAAACTATAGTTTTATGTGATAGACGTGTTTAACTAGGTAATATTAATGCGTATTTATACAATAAACAATTTATCAGAGTCACAAGGTCATAATCAATGAAAATTAACAATCAATTGGAAAAGGTCATATCTCAAACACGTTCATTCCCTCATAAAATAATCCAATAGGTATAAATAATCAATATTATATCATAGTTGGTTTTTTATAAGGGAATTAAATAATTCAACCGTTATTCAATTTTCATCTCTAAAAACAGTTTTTTACGTTTCCCGAAAATGTTCATTTTATGGAGATATGGCCCAATGATCGATTCAAATATAATATCGCCTGCTTTTTCTCTATGCGCTCGCTGTTGGCCTATTTTCGTAAATACTTCGCGTAGGTATGTGTCTACGAGCTTATAATATTTTGAATTTGACTGGACGATCGTGAAGTTATCTGTGCCTACACAACGAGATCAGTTATTATAATACAACAGCATATAATATATATACAATATATATAACCTTAGCTGGCCACGAATAAAAATCAAAAGTACACAAAAAAAAAAAAATGATAATAATATAGTATAATATATTGTTATGATATTATGTGACTAGTCAATCATCGTTTTCACCCACAGTTATAATAATCATACCTAGTATAATATTACGATCCGTCTACTTTTATGGCACAATATCCTAAAATACAAAATGTTTTATACGAACTAAGCTCGAAAAATATCTCTTAAACCACACTGACACAGGTACACATCTAAGGTATCAGTAAATCACGATATCAGAGACCTTTCAGTTCTGACCCACTCGTACAAGTGGGCGATTTGAAAGTAAACGTTTTAAACACAGTTTTTACCGTAACGACGTAAAAATGCTTTGCGATGTAAACGAATTCATAATCAAAAACTAATATTATTCACAAATATTGAAACATGTTTTTTAACCGTATAAAGTGAAAAACTTTTTGTAAAATCGTTATATCTTATGATTATAACTTCTTGAAACAATTTTCGAAAAAAAATATAAACCCGGGACCGAAAGGGTGTAATAATAGTAATAAATACTCATGGACGCAAAAACTCTACTCATCTTCGAACAATTTTAAAATTATACTATAGAAACCGTTTTAATGGCCGAGGTTAACTTTTCACGAGCTCAAAGGTCGTTCGTTGCATAATTACGAATATCATATTAATACATATTATGCATGCAGATAGGTTTACTATATTGATCGATGTTAAATGTACAATAATGGCACATAAATGCCATTATTTTGCCCTGTAGGTACACCGGACAACAGAACCAATATAACATTATTTAAAATTAAATACGTTTGTCTGTACGTCGTGTCGATAAATCACATTTCAATGGC
The DNA here is from genome assembly GCA_949089665.1 of Macrosiphum euphorbiae. Taxonomy (NCBI): domain Eukaryota; kingdom Metazoa; phylum Arthropoda; class Insecta; order Hemiptera; family Aphididae; genus Macrosiphum; species Macrosiphum euphorbiae. The sequence continues at coordinate 32,358,694 of CARXXK010000005.1, forward strand.
AATTTCGTTTGCAGGAGGGTACACAATATTTGGAGAAAGGATTTAATAAATAATGTCAAGCACCCGTGTTTAGTCCCGCGTTTCATTTATTCACATATCAGATAAAGTTGTACAATGCTATACACTACATTTATTATTTTTATGTAAACATTTATAATGTAGAGCAATTTTTTTTTTGCCACGACACACCCATAGGACAAGTCGCATTTTAGTTTTTTTTTTTATTTTTAATATACAAATAGCGCTGTTTTTTTTCTTTAATGGACCCTTTATAATAATATGATTATATACTTATTAAATGTAAACTATCAACAAAGTAACTACAGAGCACAATATTTTCCTCAACATTTTTAACGAATATTGAATACGCTGTACCTATGCAGTATATTTCTTTTGTTTTTGAACTTTGAAATGATTCATTAGATTTTGATTTTATGAATGACTCGTTGAAATACCTACTCAGTTCGTTAAACATAATGTTAAATGTGTATAACCAACATACTAATATTAGTACTTATTGTTTGTTTTTTTTTCGTTGACATTTTTACATCAAAATATTCACAAAAATAATTATTTTCAGGGTATAAAGTAAAAAACAAATATTTTCTTTATTCACAAATGTAAAAAGATGGGTAAGTAGGTACCGCTGTACAATAAGTGTCAAGCGGTTTACTGTAGTAATGGATGTGTTGATTTTGAATCCAATGATTAATCTAAAAACATTGCATACCAAAAACGTATTTTTTATTATTTTTTTCTGACGCTTGAAATGTACTCGGAATTTTTAATTTTAATCTCTTAAATGTTAAAAGTACCAACTAGATTTACTTTCCTACCAGAAAAGAAATTTAATTTGAAACTCCAAGCATTATTTTGACTACACGATAAAAACACAACGAAACACACGTAATTATAAGATTTATGTATACATTTATCGCACCACTCAAAATCTTATAGAAAACAATAAAATATATAAAATTGAAAATTAGATATTTAATTTTGTAAAAATACAGAGTAACCGCCGTACACATATGGATTGACTAAACGACTCTATTATGTACTTATATCAATATTGTGTAATCGGTATATTATTATGTATATTATCAATTTTTGTAGTCCAGAGAGAATGAGGTTCTTAACCGATTGAAGGACCGCACGTGAATGATGGTAGCTGATAGTCGTCATGTTCCAGAAGGGATTTTAATATTCTACATGGCGGTGACTTATTGTCCTACAAGTCTCGAGTCTCAAAGCAGTGTCTCGGAACGGTTTGAATTGGACGACGGAGATGTATGGTCCGTATCGTCATCCTCTGTGGTATACTCAACCGAAATAATAATATATATTAATAGGTTATCGTCGATGGACTTATACATCGATAAATATCAATATAATATTATAGTATGTAGGTATACTGATTTAACGACACTTGCAATAATTAAAACAGGAATTTAAACATTATTCAACATTTTTGTGAATATAATATTATTGAATGTACATATAAATGTTGTAAGACGAATGATTTTTTTAGATAAAGTTTGTGTTGCCGAAAAACAATCTTTTATAATATTCTACGTTATTTATTTAACTAAAAATTATTTTGTTTTTAATTTTTTGTCGACTATCGGTTAATCTTTGAAACTACGACCGGACCGATTTCATTAAAAGTTACATCAATTGGAGCTCGTTTTTCTGAAAATACTCATTTACCACAGCGGTTATTATGTGAAATATATTATACAAGCCTTTTTAAGATATTTGATCTCATCGTTCGACTCGTATATGCATTAGTTTAGAGAACCTAGTGAAGTAGGTATAGTTGGTACGATTTTTGTTGGTTAGGTATATCCTGCCACTTCACGTATTTATAATTTACAATTTAAACGACTACCTACAAATAAAATGTGTCAGTACCCGTTCCATATAAATATATAATATGTCATGATTGTATGTATAATATTATAACAGGGTTTTCAAAAAATAATTCTGCTTTATGAAATTAAAAACAATAAATTCACAATTTTTTATCATCACACAACACCATTCGACAATAATATTATAATATTCATCATATTATACTATTTTTTTTATGTAATATGTACTACATATATTATGTATTTTGGTGTATATCGACTGCCAAATTTTTGTTTTTAATCCGGTCGATGGACATATATATTATGTATATTACCTATATATGTTCATTTTATATAGACGCACTGTTTGTCCGTTTGATGTGACATGTCTGAAAAGCACACACATAGGTAACGATCGTTACATATTTATTATTTTTCCATGTTCCAAGGCGAAATAAGCAGGATCTCGTCGAAAGCCTGATGGGTAATTTATTAACAAATCGTGGTGAGATGAACTTTGGGGGATATACGATCGAGACGACGTGACGTGTGTACGAAAATTGAAAATCTCGGGGGAGTTACGTATACCCACACGTATATATATATATAATACATTATGTACATGTAATATGTAGCCACACAGCAAACAACCGTGTGAAGATAATGCAGACATTGTTCTGGACTTGTTGAGGTCGTTCAGAAATCTCAGTCTCGAGTGGGCTGAATTGATGTCACAATATTATAATATCATGTCTGGTGCGATCGTTTCACTGGTGGATATCGTGTGCACTGTGTTTCCATTACGAAAGCGATCGAAATTAAGCCGAACATTTGTCAACAAGCACATGAGCTGCAGACAGTTAGTGTATGCATAGTTATTAGTTATATGTTATTACAACAAGAACAATCAAAATAATAGTAACAACTAACAACAATAACGACAATATAATATATTGTACTCAAGACTACGGTGTAGTTAACCGATTTCAATATATTATACCATGCATGGTTAGACATTATTTATCTTTTAGGTATGACAACTTACAAGTATATCAACAGCACTTTTGATAACCGCTTTTTATCACCTAGGTAATAATATGATGTGTAATTTATTTGATTTTACCTTAAGATGCTTTTCTAGTATAATATTATACATAAGTGCCAACTCCTAAATCACTGCATACAGGATTGGATTGGCGTATATATTATGTGTATTGTAATTTATATAGGGCGTGAATTCCTTAGATTATAGAACAGGTCTGGCATCACAAGTCTATGCAGGTGAGACATTGAAACACTCCCAGTTTAAACTATTAAAGTATTATAATCGCTGTAATGATAATGTATCACTGTTAGGATTGGTTTTGATTTTTAGCTTGATAAACAATAAAAACAACAAAATTCATTAACCCGAGAAGTACCTATATAAATTTTTGATACGAAAAATACGACTATAGATAAAGTTCTGGTTTAAATTTGTTTTGTTTCAGTTTGTTTAAAACAAAATTTGAGATGGTCAAAACTCAAAAGCTAACTCGTAGAATTGGAAAATTAGTTTACGATGCTTGTCCAGCTCGCCACTTGTTTGATGTGTTCGAATCAACGTTTATTTATGAACCACGGTTATTATTATTATTATTGTTGTTTAGTATTTTTTGATTTAAAATTGTTTCGTCAAAGACGAAATTGCAAGATATAAACGATGTCAATGACTGCAGTGAAATCTATTTAGATAATTCAAACAAAAATATTAAACGATGTTGAAATATTAAAGAGATTATAGAGGACAAGTTTGAATTAATGTATTATATTGTTTTTATGCGTATTATGTTAATCATATGTTTAAATCATATTATGCAAGTCAAAACCAATCTTAAAATAATATATTACTTATTAGTTTATGTTGGACAATTGGTAATAAATGTGTAAAGTGTTTCTTATGGTTAGTTATAGGTACTTTGTTACATTATATTTTTTATTAATTAAAATTAATATTCCCTAAACAAATAATATTTAAATTTTAACTTCATTATCGTATAAAAAATAATTTCATTTAGAGGCGCGAGATTTAATTACTTAGGTACAGTATCATATGAGTTATTTACTTAAATCATATACGGGATATGGCTTTAAGTCAATATCGATGATAACTACAAAATGTGTTTATTAAATACACATCATGTCGTTGTAATCCATGTATAACGATTACTTGGAATACACTTTAATTTACTTTTGCATTCATTATAATATTATGTTGGTAGTACATACTTCATATGCAGCTTGAAACAATTTAGTATAATATTTTAAACGTAATGTAATGCAGTTTTAGAATTATTTATGAAATATAACTACAAATTTTAACATTTGTATAGTGTTGTTGAAACGTTTTTTTTTTTTCATTATTAAACTCATTAAAACCAATAAAATGTAATTGGTAGAAAATAAGACCATTTAAAAAAAGTAAAACAATTAAAAATAATTATTCTTACGGCCAAACCTGCAGCTTGGTATAATATAAAAATTATTATTATTATATATAATTCCGAAATAGAGTTCAAATTTAATGTGTTATTTAAATTTACGACGTACCTTATTTATTTTTCGCTGAACTCCATCGTCCATTCAGAAACAAATAACTGTTTGGTTACTATAACTGCCGCCAACTTTATAATTCTATAAAGTTTAACGAAAAACTAATTTGACGTTAATTTTGTCAGTTCGACAATAATATTGTTAGTAATTAACATTTAAAGACATTTATAAACATAATTAATAATGGTAATGTCGGCCACCGCTTTGTTTACTTCTAGCCTTCTAGGCATTCTGAATCTCAAGAAGTGACTATTATTTTTTAAATACCTATCTAAATTACTTTATATTCTTAAAATAGTGTTCCATGTTAAAAATACGATAAAAATATCACCTTTATTCCACATCACAAGGTTTGAAAATTATAAATAAATAAAATTATAAATACCTAGTTTGTTGCATGAGTTGACCGGGTATAATAGTCAGATACCGACGTAGTGACGTACACAATGGATTACATAAAAAAAAGAGTTAACAAGTGCATAAATTCATAAATATTATAAATGCTGTCAATAATTTTATTTTATAGTCGAACGGTGAAGTTTTTTACACAACATTTTAGTCGTACTCTTTTTGAATGTTGTCTATACATAGCAATATGTTGTTTTTCCAAACGCTATTACTTTGTTCCGATACGATTTTTCCTATAACGCTGTTTCTAAAACGATACACATAATCAGTCTGTTGGATATAAAAGATTTTCGAATGGAAATAATAATGTCAAGGTTCATTCGTTACCTAGGTATAAAGTTTTGTTTAATAATATAAATCCCACTGTACACTATAGTAATATAAGCACTGCACAATTAGTGGCGATCGAGTGTGTCCGGTGTTGTAGCTTATTATTACAGCTGATAGGGCCATAGGGGCACATAATATATCATACGCCATTATTTTATAATCCTCTGCATCTCTATTTATATCAAGGACTTCTCCTCTCGGTCCTTAAGCCGAAGCCAGAGCCCACAGTACCCCTACATACGATGCGCCAAAGAGGCTGACCGTACACCCGGATATATTATTATCTACTAGCCACTATAGGTATATATAAATTTATAAATTTAAATATTACACGGGACGGACCATAATATTACATGGGTAATATATAATATACCGCTTCAGCGTCAACCTTACAAGTGGCTTAGACCGCAAACATCTGCACACATGTGCACGTGGTTATATTGTTATGTTATAGATAACGTAATACGATTCGGGATTAATTTGCGCGATGTACGTCGAGGAGATCCTCTTCTGCCGACTGTAAGTACCTATAATAGTCTAAGGTACTTAACGATTTCGTGAGTCTAATACGTAGGTACCTTATTGTATTATAATCTATGGGCTCGCACGAATTTAAACAAAGTCTGGAAATCGGTATCGGATCGCATAATATAATATAGTAATATTACCCATATCGTGTGAGAGAACTGAACGAAAAAATCCTAACCTCCTGCGAGCCTTGTAAAATAATATATACGCGTAAATACTTTTAAAAATACCTCATTGTATCTAGTCCTGGGGGGGGGGGGACACATGGACGATATTAAGAAAATAACATACCTACACACGCACGCACATATTATATAAATTCGTTTATTAAAAAAGTGGTTTATGTGCATTGAGATTAAAAATCGTCTATTGTTATCCTGAAATATAATTCTTTATAATGTTTTACAAAAGATAAATACTTGAGAGGCCTCGGTCGTCCTGGCCTCCCATCAATCAGAACGCTTTCCGCTGTTCCATAGTCTGATGTGTTAATAATTATTATTGTGCATAAATCGTTTATATATAAATTATGTTTTTTTTTTTATTATTCAAAAAACCATCAAAAATTACATAGGATACAAAAAACATTGAGTTAGATTTCATGATTATCTATCTCTTTTAAGCTTTCAGCTTGTGTTAGAGATGGAGAGTAATAATTATTAATTAAAAACTGAACACTTTCTATTAAGTGAGTAGGACAATAATTGAAACATGAACAAAAGAATTTATATTATACTCGCACATTTATTTAGAAAACATTAACGATGTTCATTTACAATATTTCAAATAATTATTTAAACGAGACTCCAACCTGAGAAAAACGAAGAGGTGACAACATATTATATAGTGTATTATCCATGATGTTAATCAACAAGTTGATTTGATGATCAGAATACCAAACAGTACCTACAAAACTTAAAATATATAATTAACGTATTTCTTTTGTTTGTGTATTTTAATTCTTTTTTTCTCAATTCGAAATCTAATTTGTATTTAATAATAATTACGAGAGTTGTAAATGTATGTAAAAATAATTATTTAAGTTATTTATAAATAGGTATCAGTTTAAAATTATTATTCTGGGACCCATTTTCGTTTCATTAAACCACATTTACGAGAATATGAACAGTTTATTTGCATGTCCTCGCTGTCAAAGTTTTCGTGGTAATTAAGTTTACTTCCCAAAAGTTTAAAACAATTTACTTGATTTTTACATTCATAGTCGGTGGAAAATTCCTTAGAACAGTTTATGGTTATTTATTGACATATTATCACGAGTAAAACCGAAAAAATAGTATATATTATCATGTATCTATATGTACTTATCCTGACAATGAAATATAAATAAATTATTGTTAATAGGAATAACATTATTTATTCCAGATTCATTCACATAAATTTCAAAACGATCGACTATAAGCCAACCCAAATGGAACAATGGAAGATTAATAGTTTATATTAATCAACAGTAACTACCTAATTAATAATGTCAATAATAACAATTATTTATTATTTTAAATACTTAAATAGTAAGTACAAAGACAGGTTTGTAAAATAAGTTTACGAACTTGCTTTGGTGAAAAATAATAAAATAATAATATATTTATCTAATGAATATATTTTTATAACAAAACGATTTCGATGACATTAATTTAAATTCACGTTGTGTACAAATCATTAAATTTGTAAACAATATTAATAATTAACATGTAAATGTTTTTTCAAGTATTTTTTTGGGATAAGTGACTATATACGATGAAAACTTAAATCACAGGCACTTTATATCCTATATCAAATATTTGAGTCTCCAAAAATAATCTTCGACAAAAATTACATTCAAAATTGGAAATATTTTAACAATAGAATAAAATAAAAATAATATACATTCTAAATTAAGTTATGAAATGTCAATAACTAATTATTTATAAGCTATTCAAATTAGAATATTTAGTAAATGGCAAGAGTTATACTATAATTTATGAAAGTTTTAATCAATTCAATAATTAACTTTATAAACTTTTATGAACTATTAATTAGAATTATTAACCTAATAAGGAAACAATTATTCTCAAATAGTTAAATAAATAATTACGTTATGCATGAAATAATTTTTAACAACGATTGGGTAGATTTGTAAGCAACTTTATATTCCAAAACTTTGAACCTTAATTAACCCAAACGCTTAAAAATGTTAAATTCAAAACCCATAATATTATACATATAATTAATGATCAACATGCACCCAAATTAACTACACTACGATGTCAAAATATAATATTATCGAAAAGCTATTTATAAAGAAAGAAAAACTTAATTGGCCCATTCAACTAAAAAAATTATTATTTTCCAAAAATGTCTCCCTGCCATACTAACAAAAAAAAAAGGAAATCTACAAGATTTTTTTTTTTTGTACGTTATCGTTTTGGAAAAATACATGTTAAGGTAGTAAATAATTGGCCGTTGATTTTTATTCTATTTTGTTCTTTAAAAATAAATGTATAGTAACATTTTATTTCCAAATGGCAATTAAAAAAAAAAACTACTCTTTATCATAAAATACCTGTTGCGGCTATGTATGTATCACGTCCGTATTTTAAACCGTCACAGTTGTAACATAATCCATTATCTAATTGACTTTGATACATTGTTACAATCTATCACATCGAACCAATCGTTATTAACTTTTCGAATAGGTACCTAACATTATTATTATTATTATTATTCAAACGTGAGCCCAATCAATTTGTATTCGCACGGTATGACCGGTAACTGTACATGCGATGACTGCCGCGGAAGAGCTTAATATATTTTAATTGGAAAATATCTCAATAGCCTCCGATACAGTAATACAATCACGTAGACAATAATGACGCATTGCCATTATGATATAATATTCATAACTTAAATGCCGCTGTTAACCGTGTCGATATCGATTTCGTTTGGCTTCAATTCGTTTCCAAACCGACATAAATTATTGCACAGTAGGTACCTAATTTTAACAGAACAGAAATTATTCACTTCGGTGTCAGTAAATATTTATTACAGCGGAAAATTGCTCCGGAATGTCCACCGGTAGAGGTCTTTTGGAGTTGGCGAGAGGTTAAATATTTACATTCTCGACGACATTGGATATTCAAACGTATAATAACAGTTTATTATTTCCGGTTTCACTTAGGTAGGCTAAAAAAGGACAAACATCCGACTAGATTTAAAAAATGCATTACACGGCGTCATACACGTCGCAGTGTCGGTCCAATAAAACCTCATGGTACACAATTCGAAGACCGTGAAATATTTAATAAGCTGTACAATATAAACCTACTTGGAATGTAACGTTATGGTAAATAGGTACATAAATTATTTAACAAACATTTCGAATTTTATGAAAAAATCCTCTAGATCGAATATTAAAGTCTATCGCTATGATAATATATTATATTGGATGATATTTTTAAGCTTAAATAAAATGATATTTATTTTTTATAGATTCTCCAAATTTAAGACATTGAATTTTATGCAAACATTTAGGAACTTATATCCTAGGTTTTATAACATATAGATTATAACCCGAATTTTCCCGTTTTGTTATTTGAAATATAATATCAATTGTGAACATTTTTTACTATTATAAACAAAAATATTTGTTTTCTATTAATTATCGACTATTTCATAGTAATAATTGCATTTTTCCGAATTTTAAAATTTCAATAACATGGAAGCAGCTAGTATTGTGAATTTTCACTGCATAATACTCGTAGATAATTTAATATCATTTCTCAATGCTAATAATTATTTTTTGGTTTGATATATTTTTTTATTAAAATGTTTTATAATATTTATTAAAATATACTGCAGGGTCGTTGGATTAAAATATATATTATCGACTTCGGTAAGAGAAAAAATTACTTGTTAGTTACAGTACAAAAATTTGCACAATATACTGTCTTGTATTATGTGTGTAGTGACAGGCATTATGCTATCGTAATAAATATTCAGTACGTCATCTTTACATTAAGTCATTGGAATCAAGTTTGAATTAATTCAACAATATAAATAACACTCTGCGAATTAAAATATATGTATAATATACAGAATAATATATTTGTTAGCTAATATTATAATAGAATATACATAATACTGATAACAATACAATTTGAATGAGCGCCTATACTGAGCAAAATTTACGATTATTCTAAATGGCAAAACTATATTCTAAAATAGAACATATTAGAGAAAAATATAAAACTACTAAGCAAATTGGAGAAATCCAAATCCAGGGAGAGCTCCATTACACATAGTTTTTCATAAAATCGCAGTGTTTTTGGTTTTTTCGATGTACCTTGATGATACATTTTTTTGTTCATTGATCAAAAGCTTAAGAATTCAATATTTTCAAATAAAAACCAAATAAATTACATAACAACAATAACTTTATTAGTGTAAATACTAAATGTTCACAAGATTACGGGCATATAGCCATATATTTTATAATTTATAGGTATCATCTTTTTTAATAAACATTTTTTTTGGTTCAGCGGTAGAATTCTGACAACAGTAACTGCAGCTTATCTTAAGCGATTAAAATTAGTTAAGCGGAGGGCAGAAGTAACTGCTACTGCAGATCATTGAATAAATACTAAATGTAGGTACACAAGATTACAGCAATACAGCCATATTTATAATTTATAGGTATCATATATTTACATAAACATTTATTTTGATTTAGGGTTAGAACACAAAGGATATAAGGCACAAACGAGGCGATACCACGTGGTCGGGTATATTACCGCTACGGTAAAAGCTGTACAAACGCGTATTACTAGGGAAAACGAGCACGAGCACGAAGGTGCACGAAACGGCTGCAAACAAGGGGACAAAAAAATTTCTGACGGGGGAACGTCAAAAAAAGACGAGCCTAAACGGATTTGTCCGGCGAACAAAACGGCGTCCAGCCGAACACAAAAGAGCGAACTCGAGACAAGAGCACATATTACACAGGCTCAATAAAGGCGAGAGGGGAGGGGGCAAAGTCTGCAGCGACGTTTAAAAGCCACTGCCAAAACACCTCACACAAAACGTTACATAATGGTCATAATCTATACATAAAGGTCTATGTCGGGAACACCGCAACAAAACATTCGCTCCACGAACTCCACAGTGTGCCCACGTCTAGGTCGGACCGCGGTTACTAATATCGTGTCCGTTGCTGGATCATCTCAACATCCACCTCGGGTATAACCATGTCCTGTAAGCAACAGGTCTTCTCGTAGTCCAGCGGTTTTATCGATCCATTTTCCGACTAGGAAACACCGATTAACTGTGTTTCAGTGTTCGGTATCGAACTTAACTGCTTTCGGAATCGACCGGCTGAACAGGTGGCAAAGTCGACGAGACGGGTAACAGCGAGTCGATGTCGCTAGCTCCTATAGCGTGACAGGTGTCAATTCTTCACTGTTAGTAGATTCGGCGTATACGTCAAAACTTACATCTCCTTGGAAGCGGCTGGCGGAATCGCTTCTAGTGCATCACCCATGGACTTTGTTTCGAATGCCAGGTCGGCCATTGACTTGCATCGCCTTTTGCATCGGTTTTCAAGGCTATCGGAAGATTTTCCCTCAGATCACTAAATACTTGCGCCATAAAGTGGTTGTGGACTGGGGGGGCCTCGCCATCGGAAATCGACTGCAACGACATGTCAGGCAACGAAGTGCAGTATCGCCTGTGCAGCTTCAGACTGGTGAGAACACTCTCTTATTCCAATCCTTTAGGCCGATCTTCCAGGAGGTCTTCAAAACCTGAATCATGATTTCTGTTGTGGACTGTTTATTAACATCGGGCGAACTAATCACCGGCTTCAATTGTCGACATAATGTTGATCTGACGTAATCAATATATTGATACGGATATGTACGGTCAATATATTATACAAAAATTAAGTACGTAATAATTTTTACACTGTATCACAATTGATGTTTGTAGTAACAAATATGGGTAGGTACTGAGAACAGACGTGTGGTATTATCAATAGATCTCGCTAGAGAGCGTTCTGTGCTTTACGGCGGCCCGGTGTCGTAGCACAGAGTAAACAGAGAGATACAGAGATATATACAGGAAAACGGACGATATTTTGATTTTTACATGCAACGTATATGGAGAACATAGACCTTATACTTAAGTATAAGGTCTATGATGGAGAACGGTCGAATTTACTATATAGTATTTCGCTTTCGCAATACCGCGTTGAGTTGTGACGATATGCGCATGCGTGAGTGCGTGACCTTGGTTGCACGGCGGCGCGGCAGTGTGGCATACGCGCAACGCGCAACGCGCTTCCTACTCCTATTTCATTTGCTCGCTAGCCGCCGTGTTGCAGGTCGTGTATAGCCATATTGTCCGTCCGTTCGATTATTATTTATTACTATCCGTACGGCGTACATTATTACAATAACAGTGATAAACGTACCGACGGTCGGCCGTATGTTAATCTTTGTCTGCTGTCTCGCGGAGTCTCGCTCACATATTAGTATTAGAAGAGAAATAATATACGAGGTTAGGTTAGGCTCGTATAATTATAGAAAAGATTATCAATATAGAATTAATGTCTCTTGCTTCAGAAAAATAGCTGAAATCTCCAAAAAAAAACTTCGGAGAAGTAAAACAAGTCTTCTGTGCTTTACTTAAACGGATTGGAGTACTTGAATTTTGAGGTAAATAAAGAATTGAAATCAATATCAAAATTCTGTGCTTAGTAGGTGCAAGAGAGAGTATAAAGAAAGTTCCTGTTAAAATTGTGGTAAATAAAGAAGTGAAATCAAACATAAAAATTCTGTGCTAAAACTTAATTGACTATTGAAGAAAATTCGATGACATGCAATTTTACCACATTTTTAGCTACAAAAAAAAATTGCACAGAACGAAGTGCATCCATGGACATGTGAATTTTTGCAGGCAAATGTGGAACGTTCTGTGCAATATTTTTTTTTGGAGATACTATATAGGTACGTATATTTTTTAGAAACCTGACCTAACATAGACTTCGATCCCAATCCCTAGCTGGCACGAGATCATTCTCAAAATATGTCACGGAAAACATTACAACCCCCTGTACAATATAATATTATTACGATGTAAGATCATAATGGTAGGTAATATAATATAATACCACGCAGCATAATATGCATGGGCATTGTGGCACACAACGCTGCTGCTTAATATAATATTGTTACGATAACGCGATTGGTCTTTATATTATATACGCGTTTAACCGGTATAAGAGCGAACGTCAATAAAAGTTACGGTTCGGTCTCGGTGTAATAATAATAATAATAATAATATAATATAATATCACACGTACCTATACCATAATATATCGTCCCGACGCCGCCACGAAAGGTTTAATGTACGCACTATTTCTCCGCCCCGTCTTATCGGACATCATAATATATTATTATTATTATTACGACGAAACGGCCTCGGTAATATTATACCGTAGAGCTTTTTTTTTTTTTCCATCCCGAGATTTATGTTACCATAACCGCTGTATGTGTACGGCCGAACAAAAGAAATAATGGCTCGGGGCAGACGGATCCATAATATTATGTATCGTTTTTATTGGTCGAATGCGGCAACGGTCGCTCACCGAAGACCAACACGATTGCCTATTTGCATACCTCAACGTCGTGCTGTTTATTCCTGAAGAATAAGGCGACGTGCTGACGTCCGAGCAGAGGGTTATCAGTTGCTCGTGGCCAAGTCATACTTATGTTATTATATAATATGCAAACTTCGTATAGTACTAAAATAATGATATATTCGCGTAATTAACGCCACCGAACTCGATGAATGACATATTACGACAATATTTTCAGTGTTTGATCATTTACGTTGGTATATATGGGGGCAAAGAGACGAGTGTTACCGATTTCGAGTTTCTCGAAGTGGTTTCCCAGGTTATTGTTATTATGAATCCAATTGACTTTTAGACTAAAATAATACGCAAGTAACGTTCAGCTATAGACATTGATAATTTGTGCAATTTGTTTTATGTTTTATCATTGAAAAAAATACGACGAGTTTTCATTTTTAATATCTTCGAATAAGTATGTAAATTATAATATAATATTATTATTTAATAATAGGACCACTAGAAATTTATTTCACCAATCTTATTATTTTTTTTTTTTTTTAAATATGTGTATATATCCTTATCCTTTGTCGCTATCAATAGTAATAACTTTTATAATACTTTTAAAAGTCAAAAGGAAAGAGAGTATCAACCACAGGAAAACCGTACTATTTTACTTTTTTTTACTTACATATTTTATTTATTTATTAAATGTACAGGCTGGTATCCGAATGGTTACATTACAATAATAACATTTTAATATAAACATTCCTTTTGGAATATTAAAAAAAACATTTATAAATAACAATTATTTTTATTTATTTTATCCCTTAGGTACTTATTTTTTTAAACTAGAATCGTCCTAGTGCCAAGTATATTTATATCCATTTGCATAATTTATTTTATACTAAAATGTTTGTTTTAACACAAAAATGGTTAGTCTGAATTCCGTAACTACACATTTAGTAAGTGGACGTCAATTTAACGTATAACCTATGACCTGACCTAATTTAATTTGATGTTTATCTATCCATATATTATCTATACAGTATAATATTCTTGGACAGAAAATGATAAGTACCAACTACCTATTCAAACTAATAAGTGGGTGATAATTTTTTTTACTTTGATAATGGAGGATAGTGGTCAAGAATTTTTTTTCTTTTTTAGTTAAAAATTTTGTTTTTGGAGGAATATGGTTACCGGTCACTCAAAGAATCAACACGTCTCTGTAGGAGACACCATGACGCATAATTCACGGTTTTATACTTAAGCTTACGCTCACTTCGTGTGTGTATTTTGACAAGACATATTTGAATAATCGCAACCGGAAATGCCGAGGACACGGCGAACATCCAACCCGGACCGCGTTGATAATAATATTGACGATAGATATTTACCTGATGTCATAATCGGATATAGCTGACGGAAAGTGACGGACGATTATAATAATAATATAATATTATACGATGGGGTCAGAACGGAGACGATGACGAGGACGACGATCGGACAACAAAACTACCGGAAATCCACGTGTTATTCCATCAGGATGATGTACCCAAATCCTACTATAAATGCGGTGTGTACAGTATACCATTTATAGTAGTTGAAATATAATACAATATACGTCATACATATATATATATTAAATAATCAATCATTTCGTTTGACTCCTGTTGCTTGTCTACGTCACGTAGCCGCCCTCCGCTCGGTCGTTTTACATCCGATCTCGGACCGCACTAACGAGGAAGTACAACGAGCACTTACAATCTGCAGGTGGATATAGCAGACCGTCTGCAGTCGTTGGCAAAATTTTATTTTTGATTCTATATGTCTCCACCCGGCCAAACGTATTTGCAAACGAAAACTGTCAAAACTTTACCGTATCAATTGTATTATGTGTGTGACCTGATTCGTCGTGTGAAATATACACGTGTATAAACTTCGAATATTATTGCAGCTCAATGGTCAATGAGGTGTTTGAAATTGTATGTATTAAAAAAAAAAACTATACGACATAATCACATAATCACATAATCACATTATTAACATTTTTAAGGGCAAATGTATCATAGAAATAAATTAAATCAGGTGAAAATAAATAATAATGTGATTCAATAATAAAATTGATCATACGGCGTGTTGGCTAGGCAATTTCACTACATACTGTTATTGAAATCAATATCTCAATCGTTACCTCATACGAAAGTAATATGACGTATTTTAATTTTATTTACTGTATTACATTTTTGTCAATAATTAGGGAATTAATAATCACACTGAGTTGTAGATGTACAATTCAAGTATATACTTCTGGAAGCATTGTCATTTACAGGGTGGGTGTTTGGGTGATATGACACCCCTTTAGTTTGTGTATAACAATATAAATTATTTTATAACTAGGTATAAAAATATTAATATTATTAATTTTATTTCTTCTACCCGAACAATAAGATAGCCTAAGATAATATTTTATATTATTACTAGCTGATCCCGTGCACTTCGTTACCCGTTAAATGTATCAACTCTATTATACGACTCAAACTTTGTTCAATTCGTTATTTAATATTCAGTGTATTCGGTGTTCAAAATTTATCTTAACTTTTCCGTTGCCCGGAATAAAAATTCTGATTCGCAGCAGTACCAATATTATCAGGTAGGCAATCTACCTGCTGTAGATCGTAGACCCCGTGATGTTTGTACGTAACTTTATAATTTAACTCTAAAGTATCAAAGTTATACCAAGCATGTTACTGAACTCCTCCTAAACGGTTGGACTAATTGTGAATGCCGAGTCTGTCGACCAATATTTCCTCCTCGTCCACGAATACGTGGCATCGTGATTGTTTTATGTACCATGCACGTAACTCATATTATGTGAGTTTAATACGCTCAATATTTACGTAATTGTGATACGTAACACAGAGTACAAAAAAATTAAATTTATTGAATGAATACACTAATTTCACGGCTGCCAATAATAGTTTATAATAGTTATAAAACCCATGGCAACCATTTATAAACAAAAATTCCCACCGTAAATCTCTAAATCCCCTTTTGAGCACATCCCCTGGTTAGACCTAGGGTGATGATTTCTAGCCTATGTGTTATTCTGATGTATAAGCTATATTATTGTAAAGTTTCATTAAAATCCATTCAGTACTTTTTACGTGAAAGAGTAACAAAATCACAGACTTTCGCATTTATAATATTAATAGGATAAATGCCCACCGTTTATTTATTATACTATATTGTATTATTTCATAATTATATATAAAGATATTTCAATATTATTATGGATTCGTTTTGGTTCTGAATATTAATTCCTAAATAACATAATTATATATGAACTCTTCGCAGATTTGTAATTGTTTCTATTAGATGTAGATCTTTTGTATTTCATTTTTTATAACCTTACTTAACTATATTTTAATGTATGTATAGTAATATACTCTGTTGACACCCCTTAAAAAATCCTAGATACGTCACTGAAAGCTGGAAGGTTAATTTTTTTCGAATAAAAAAATAATCCGTCGATATGGGCTTATTGAAATGAATACAGAAATATTATCCCTGTGATTAAAAAAATGTTGACGACGTGAAAGTACATAGTAATTATAGTAGTTCAATGCATATACATAGGTATTCCAATGGAAATAAAAACACACTCCCAATAATTAATGATAATATTATAATTAGCTTACTGGATGGATCGAATCCCACCACGTAATACGGACACTGAGCAAACGCGGTGGTATTAGGTGATGTTTCTTCCCAGCACGCCCATCCATCGAAATACCGGGGACACGAATTCTTTGTAGTTTTCACTGCAAATCATTAAAGTCTTAAAAACAGTGTTGATAAAAATATAAAGAAATATTTACTAACCTGTCGCGTTTGGTAAGCATTTTTGTTGAAGTTCCATAAGAAATAAGGTGTTTGAATCATGCACCTTGGGTGCCGTTGGGTCCGACATTCTGTAAAAAAATTATTCAAAGATAAAATACATAAAATATTTTATAATAATCCATAATTAGCTTTATTTATTCACACTCAAAGACTTAATTGATGACGATTATATAAAAATAGTAGTAGGGGTACAGATATTTTTCAGTTTTCGTCACGTCTAAATATTATGCTCCATTGCCTCCATTGGTTATGTATTTTTGTTTAATGGCGATATTATTAGTTTCTTGTCATACTATTTTAGTTAAATAATTTATTTTTCAACAATAAAATTGCGGTTTGACAAAATATACACGTATATATTTTCATATTTCAATGATTGTTTAAACTTAAAATTACAGAATTTAATATTAGCAATATTTCTCAGGTACATTTCAATTTTTTTTTTTAAATTATAGCGCATATAACTAATGTAAAATAATTTAATTTTAGGTTGATTTTTATTATTGACTACATTGTCATATAAAACGTGCTGAATGATCAATTACAAAAAACAACATTTGAATTTAAAATAAGTAAAAAGCGTTAAAAATAATAATTGATATCAAAACATTGTATTCTTGCAGAAATTGAAATTATAGCTCTTGGGTTTGGCCAATATGAATCGTAATGTAGTTTTACTAGGTACAGGTACTTTGAATACTCCCATTAATACTCAAAATAAAAATCGATCTCAGTCGGGACAAGCAAATTAACTAACATTAGTGTCTGGTTAATTCATTTAACCACGTAAACTTATGCTTTGTCCATACCAACTGTTTTAATAATGTAATCCGTTTACCATAGGTTCTGAAGTGAAACCGATAAATTATCTAAGTTTTAAACCAAAAGTCAAACACCGAAATGAATCTGTGCCCATTATACTGCCTAGTTATAAATCTGAAAACAGTATACGTATCTTAAAGTTGGCCGACGTTGTTAGTGTCACAATAAAAACATGACGCAAACATACACACTCCCTGTAATTAAGTGTGTGTGTGTCTTTCGGGGTTGACAAAATATATAACCACTAAGCGACGTAATTGCTACTTGCCAGTAAATGCGTTTGTTGTTATAGTACTTTGAGTGACGAAAAAACACGACGAGAGTGTACGACTGTATATCGTTAATATGGAAACGATTTTTTTCCACTTTCGTATACACTTTCTGGTATCTACAGGTAAGATTTCAGGGAAACTTTTTATTTTCATAAGGTTTAGAGAATTCGGGAATTAGGAAGTCAATCGTTTTGTTCAGTTTCAATCACTAAGTCTTTCTTTTCCATCTAATCATGCTCGTTCTTGGTAATTTCAAACATATTTAATTAAAATATTAGGCAACAGTATTTTGGAAATATTGTAGTGTAATTATACTCTATTCATAAACAACTTTTCTACCCACCAAAAATTTCATCTAAATATAATATGTCATTCTCTCCTATTCTAATACTCTAATGGCTATAGGGAATTCCATAAATAATGTAGATTTATTTCATTGTTCACTTAATGATCTCTCTTCATATATTCATTAATTTTCAATTTTTATGTTTATATTTTAATTTTTTTTTTATTTTTCTCTCTCCTAAAATTATATTATATTTTATTTTGTACATTGTACAGTACACACCCAACTTGATTTAGATTCTACTTCATACGATCATCAAAAAAGAGTAATATATAGAAAACGTTTAAATAAAGTATGCGATCACGTTAACAATCGACTTTATATGTTTATGTAGGTACCTAAACCTAATGCTATATTGACAAATTGACAAAATAACAATATTGTAGAATATATAAAAGTTGTATTAAATTTATAGTTATTATTAAAACTTTAAATTTGGTTATGAAGTCTTCCTACGCCCACTTGCCACTTATAATTGCATATGAGTCAACGATGGTTGTCAAAGAAATATTACATCAAGGTCGGTCTTGCATTCCTTCTATACTCACATACTTAAAGTTGGTATGTTATACTCTTTTTATCTTTCGTTTGATTAAATGTTATTTGTTTTATAAAACCATATAAACTTCAAATTTCTAGTCGTATAAATTTAAAAGGTTATACGCGGTTATCTCAAAACGTCGTAACTATTATACGTCCAAGATTTTTTTGTTCAATACATTTAACTATTAATTACTTAGTATAGGCGTTACGAGTACGACGGTGGCAAACGAATTCAGAACATTTAATTTTAAACTCTAATATAAGATGTTAAATTTATCACGCCCATGTAGAAACTGCTTTTCATACAATCTTATTAATTAAAACGAATATATATATATATTTATTTATTAATTAATTGTGCCATAATAATATGTTCATAATTATTATAGATACCTACTAATAATACATTTAAATATCATTACCTAAGATTTTCAATATAATTTTCATATTATGTTTTTTTGTGCAGCTCACAATATTATATTTGGACTAATCAATTACTAATGATTTGGTTATTGAGTTTTTTTTTTGAAATTTATCTTAGGAACGGATAACAAAATATTTACTACGCAATATTGTTATTACGATTTTATACTTGAACAGTGTTTATTTAGTTTATTATGAGTTGAAAATTTAGCCGAATCCTTAATGTAGAAGTTTAGTAAGTTTATTCATACATTTTAAGGGGAGTTAACACACTTTAATAAATGTTCACCACGCAAGTCGTAATGATAAGGAAGATTCAAACATACCGGGGGGCATTATTATAGTGATGAATTTATTACTAAAATCTTAACTTAGTTGGATACTCGAAAGTTTGTCGGTCCCCTTATTATTTGAAATCTACTATAGAATTCACCATTATATAAATGATATATTAATGATACAATATTATAAACTAGTGTAAATTACTATTTAAATTTTAAACAAAGCCAATTTTATTAATAACTATTGGTGTCCCACCCGATACATTTCCGAACTACATCGATCAGGATGGAATATTCTTTTGTAGTGGATTGGATATAGCATTTTCTATGAATCGAACGTAGTTCAAATAACTCTTTAAACTTTCCTGAAATTTCCAAGAACAATTTGAAATTTTCACAAAATCGATCAAGTAGTTTTTGAGAATCTATATAATAGCCACTGCAAATATACATTCAACTCTCATATTGATTGTAAAGTATCATTTCTTTATTCGAAACTATAAACTCGACGATTTGATGGATGCTTTTACCTCATCTATACCCGACCAATAGAAATCATTTAAAATACTAATTTCTACTAATTATTTCTCGTATGACCAATACCAACCATTTATAAACAACAATTTCCATCTTAAATCTCCAAATCCCTGTTGGAGCACCTCTCCAGGTTGGACCTACCGGATTCAGTTGTGATTCTAAAGTCTAAACCATTCAGGGATTTATTTTTTTCAATTCGCAAAATGTAGTTTTATTTAAAACGATCTTGTGGTCTTTTGTCATTACACTTTACAAAAGCTCAAGTATAATAATGCACCATATACGTATAAATTACTGTTTAATGGAACAAGTAAGACACTTTTAGCTCGAATAATACAACATAGTAATTTTATTTTGTACCCATATGAATTATTACATTGTAAGTAAACTGTGTTGTTAGAGCCAAAGAAGGCTATTGTCTATAATATGAACAGTTTCTAAAATGAAATATCTTATCGTAGCATAGGTAATAATGCATTGTCTATGTTTCCTGTTTTTCGTTTAAAATGTGTTTTTCTTGCGATATCGCAATAGATTTCTATTTATAATTGTTTTTACTTTTAGTTACATTATTTGATTTTGGACAAAAAACCAGGAAGTTTTTACAACCAGCTGTTGAGAACTCAGAAAAAAGTAAATAGAGTTTATTTTTTGTCTCGTGCAATAAAAAAAGAATTGTTGATCATAAATAATAATATATTAATATAACTAAAATAACTAAAATACCGAGAAATTGACGTAAAAATAAAATGAAAACTGTTTAAAAAATGATCGTTTCTTATTTGTTTTGTACATACTACCAATTAGTATTTTCTATGTAATGCAATATTCATGAATGTATGGTCATGAGATGTCAGCTTATAAAATAAGTCTACTTAATTCTTAATTTACTAATATTATGATATTATAACACCTACAGCAGCGGATGGTTATTATTAGGGAACGGATTTTAATTTAGTATAAAATTAAAAATATTTAAATATATATTTGTTTATTACTTAATAAATATTTATTTATAAATGTATAATATTTTTTTTTTTTTTTTTTTTTTTTTTTTTTTTTTTTTATTAGATAAAATTGAATATTTACAATCTGTAATTTTTTTATACAATAAGTAAATTTGGTAATGAAAGAATACAACAACATGAAAGGCATGAGGAGGGAGGCCCACCAGTGTGGATACCCTCTAACAAGTTAGTTATAAATGAATAACAATAACAATAGCAATTTAATTTAAAGTTATGTATATGATAATATTGATATACTGTGTGTTTGTGTTATTGATGTACGGAATATGTGGTGTGTGTGTGTGTGAGTGTGTGTGTGTTATGGAGTAGGGGTTATAGGGAGTGTTATTTTGTTTATTAGGGATATTAATACAGTAAGAAGGGGGTTAAGTATAGATTTTAGTTCGTCGAGGAATTTGGTGATGATGTGTAGAGATTGATCGGGTGGTGGTCTGTTAGCTGCGATTTCGGCGTATGACGGTTTTCCTTTTGAGTTTGAACTGGAGGCTTCATTTCCACTTCTTCGAGATGGAGGTGGTATAGGCGGTATAGGCGGTATAGCAAGTGTTGGAATAGGTTGCTGTTCTTTATTTATTTTTTTAGCTTTAGGTTTGGTGCGGTTTAATAATTTTTTTAGGGATTGGCATCCTTTGTAGTTTGCGGTGTGGTTTCCACCACAATTTGCACATTTTGCGGGTTCATCCCGTTGTTTTGTGCATTCGTTAGTTGAGTGTTCTGATCCGCATTTTACGCAGCGTGGATAGTGATGGCAATAATTACGTGTGTGTCCATATTTTTGGCAATTATGACATTGAGGGGGGTCAGACCGCCTTTTTGGATATTCAAATTTCACTATTGAGTTTAATATTTTTGTTATTTTGAATATTTCTCGATTATTGTTGTTGCGGGCCAGGCCTATATTAAATAGAGGAAGTGGTAACTTGTTCGTGTTGTGTATTATTTTTGAGATACTGTTGACTTTGTGCCCTAGGTCACTAAGGTAGTTTATAATATCCGCGGTAGGCGTGGAGTGGTGAAGGTGGCGTAGCACGACTCGGAAAGGTTGTGAGGAGCGGGGGAGATAAGAATGGTAATCGTAATCGGCTTCAACCAGATATGATTTAATGGCCATCCAGTTTTCGCGTGTGTTTGACCGAACGATAATATTAGATCTATTAGCTTTGCATGTGAAACCCATTGGTCCCACTATGCTAGTTAAATCATTTTTGAGGGTTATAAAATCGGTAACGTTTGTTAGTACGATATTTGGGAGTTTTAACTTACTCGGTTCTGGCGAGGTCTTGATATTTTGTGAGGCGAGCTGAGATTCTGTTTGCACGAAAACATTGTCTTGTTCCTCCATTTCTAGAACTTCGAAACGATTTGGTGTTACAAAAACTTTGTTTGTCTTATCCACGTAGGTCGGGGAGTTTGAGGAGGTCGACGAGAGAGCTCTCTTTGTAGGATTTTCCATAGTTTTCTTTTTGCGAACTTTATTTTTGTTTAGAATAACAATTGGTGAAACCGTGGCCATTACACGTTTTTAATGCCTCGTTGCGATAATTAAATGGATAGATAAGGTACGATACACGACGCATTACGAAACTACGGCGGTGCACTAGTTATCGCTTTGGCTGTCTGAGCCCGACTGGTATAATATTTAAATATTTAAATTGAAAATAACATAGAATTATTAAATAATTAATTAAAAATATAAAAAAATTAAAAATCTATTCTGATTCATCATAGTCTTCATGTGGGAAACAGTTAGAAACAACATATAGCTTGAAATTTTCAAATGTAAAGTGGCGGCGGTTCGGTCTTAACATTGCTTTGTAACGGCTGAATGACCTCTCCACATCAACGGACGTGACAGGTGCATATTTCATACACATTATTTCTTTTGGAGTGTATTCAATTTCTGAATTATTGTTATTTGGAGTTTTGTTTAATAGTATGTCTCTTATTGACATTACAGTATTAAAACCTGTGTTTTTTTCCAATACATTTTTTAATTTTGAATTGGTCAAAACTCCAATTTCTCCAGGAACCCGTTCTAATTGCTTTATGGCATTATCAACTATTTCTAAGCTCTCCGTTAGTGGCATTTTAGAAGTTTCTAATTGTGAAATAGTATCAACCAAAAATCCAAAATTAGTCGAAATAAATGCTAAATTGTTTTGCAAATTTTTACTGTCTATGAGCTCAACAGTTTTTTTTATTGCTATTGCAGCTTCAGGATCTAAATTTAAGACAACGTTTCTAATCTTTTCAAAGTTATTTGAATAATATAATACAGCTGATAACCACGTACCCCATCGAGTTATAATAGGCTCGGGAGGTAGAGTTAAATCCGGGTACATATCTTTAAATGTTTGTATACGACTTGGCGCTTTTAAAAATATTTTTTTTACGTTGGAAATTAACGAATCAACTTCTGAAAATTGAAATCTAATTGTTTCAGCTATACGATGAAAACCATGTACTAGACAAGTTAAATGTATTATTCTTGGATAAAATGTGTCCAACACTTTTCCCGCCTTACACATATACGGCGCGGCGTCCGTTAAAAGTAAAAGTACATTATTGTGTTTTATACCATTCGGCCACAAAACACCCATTGCATTATTAAATAATTGACATATAGTTTTGTGGTTACATTTATCTAATTCTTCACAGCACAATAAAAATGGTTTAGATGGTTCAGTGCTCAATTTTCCTACAATAACATTTGCGATATATCGACCGTCGGCGTCTGTTGTTTCATCTACTCCAACCCAAATAGGGCCATCTCCAATGATATTTTGAATTTTCAAAATAGTTTCTTCATACACCCCACCAACATAATTTTTCCTAAGTGTACTCTCGTCGGGAATTTTATGACCAGTATATTTTTCCATAAAATTTTTAAATGCAACATTTTTCAATTTAAAAAGAGGAATGTCTGAACGTATTAGTGCACGACACAAATCATCGTTAAAAACTGACTTACTATTGGTAGATGCGGATGATGTAGAAATAAAATTTTGTTGAAATATAAGCTTTCTGTCTTTATTGCCTCTATGTTTACTGGTATTGATGTGCTGAATAACTTGACCACGTTGGTCGATAGATACTGATTTATCACAAGACTGACAGTATAACACTTGTCCATCACTCCTAAAAGTTTCATTCGGAAATTCTTCCAAATAAATGCTAACTTTTGACCGTTTTGTGCGAGCTACTTTGGGCATATTTAAATAGTTAGCAATATTATATTATACAAACTACATACACGGACACAATACGAAAATAACGTGATCGAATAACGCTCATACGAATACTCATCGAAAAGCGAACGCATATACTCGTATACTGAAGTCTGAAATTACTACCTACTATTTAGATAACTAGATAAGATATCGAATCGTTGTCGTTTGATGTCAAAAGTGTACAGTACAGAGACCTAATGGCTAATCGTATCGCAAAATACTAAAATAAAAATGGAAATTCTTCAATAATACAGAATACGTATATTTATTTGTAAAATAATTAAAATATACACGGAAATTCTACAATATTACATAATTTATGTATTTATTTGTAAAAAAATTTAATTATTCTAAAATATTTAAAAATATTTAATTATTCTAAAATATTTAAAATAAAATTAGCATCAGATTACTTGAAATTAAATGAAACGTATACATATATCGAAAACTTTCCGATGCTATTATTACATAAAAATATTTATTTAAATTAAAATCCTTTCCCTAGTTATTATTATTGATCAAACACTAATGCCCGTATACAAAGTGAATTTATGTAACACATACAACATGTTAAACTATGTCTTATAATGTGACACACAAATTGACTATGCAAATGGACATAAAACATTTTTTTTGTCGAATCTAGTTGAATTCATCTTTTTATTTCAGCCCACATTAATGATTTCAGTACAACTCTATATACACATTTCCCTGGTTGTATATTGTGATAAATTATGATATAGGTAATATAGTTGGCATTTTGAAAACAAAATTAAGTTAACTCGGTTTTATAGTACCCAAGAGTCGAATCTGAGTAGGTGAAGACGATAAATTCGTTTACGAAATTAAGTATAAATTATAACTTAACCGGTAGGTACTATATTACTCTATATTACCAGAATTTATACAATAAAAACAAAACAATATTTTTAATCACTCTCAAAAAAAAAAAACGCTTGCAAAGTGTCTTCGTTTCAAACAAATTCCCACTTGGCGTGTAGCGTGTAATATAATATACATACGACATACCTATATGCCTCTGCATACTTAAAATACCAAAATCAATCAAACAAAAGATTTTTTTTCTATTAAAAGTTAAAACACAAAAATCGAGAATAAATCGTAAACGCTCGCTATCGGACACACCAGGTGTGGGCAAGACACAAAGTGTTCTCAAGCGATTTCGAGTAGATTTTTCTTCTTTCTGGGGGCGGTGGATATCACTCCCAATCGACCGGAAAAGTTTTTAAGGCGGGCATCGTGCACTAGATTAACTACCAATAGTCTGTTCTCCATACTGCGCGATGAGGGGCACAGTTCAAAAGAAAAAAAACACTCCGATAACAGAGAGTTATAATCATACTTTGTACCGTAATAACATAATACAAGTGTACGTACATAGTAAATTGTTAATTTTAAACTATAATTACGTGGTTATTTCTCGTGGATAAAAATTCGTTATTTAGTGTTCTCAAGTGATTTCTAGTAGATTTTTCTTCTTTCTGGGGGCGGTGGATATCACTCCCAATCAACCGGAAAAGTTTTTAAGGCGGGCATCGTGCACTAGATTAACTACCAAGTCTGTTCTCCATACTGCTCGGTGAGGCACAGTTTAAAAGAAAAAAAACGCTACAGAGAGTTATAATAACACTTTTTACCGTAATAACATAATATAAGTGTATCGTGTACGTACATAGCAAATTGTTAATTTCGAACTATAAGTACGTGGTTATTTCTCGTGGATAAAAATACGTTGTCGACACTTGAGCAGTATTTTCTTTTTGTATATTATTATACATTACCTATGCAAAATGATTTCGAAACCGTAAGATCTGAATGTGAAATAAACGTATTTCTATGTTACGACTTCAAACTCGATTTTCTTATATAACAGTTGTTGAGTAAGTACACACTATCATGTTTGGATGGTGCGATGTTTAAAAAAATGTGTACTCCCGGTGTGTACCATGTGGGTCCGCTATGTTTTGCATGCATAATATTACTGGGTTATAATAACGTATATATATATTATTAACGTTTGTGTAACGTGCAAACCGATGGTTGAAAGAGCTATGTGCACTGCTCTTACGATACTGTAACAATAATAATATATTATTATAATATTCCCGTGTGCGATAAGGGTTGTAGGTCGTATGTGGTGGTGTAATATTATGATTCATGGTATATTGTATTTATGGTTTCAGAAACGCTTCCGATTCCACGCTATAATATTATGTACGGGCAGAACCATCCCGTTGGATTCGCTGTACATAATATAATGTCCGATTTATTTACATCCAATACACGTGAGTGCGCATATACGTACGGTCACCGCTTCGGGAACGGATGTTGTTGTCGTAATACTCATATCATCTATAACACCATAATATATAATATTATATTATACTATGATGCACTGTTGCAGCAGTAGGTACACATGGAAACTACACAGTTCCGTAAGTAATGAGGAGACGCTATAGAGGAGACGCACTAGCTGTGTAGTGTTGTATATACGGTCGTATGAGAAGCTGGTTATGACCGTTATGTATTATCTATTAAGCCCAATGCGGTCATTCTGATGTATGATCGTATAATCATTAGTCGAGTGATGAAAATTATGGAAAACATGGGTCCATTCGTGGAAGTACCTAGACCGGTTACAATAATGTGCAGTAAAATTTTTTTATATCTGCGATTGCAAATTTTTTAATAAATATAGCAAGTCGCGTGGCGCATTAGCACCCCATCTCTTGATTATCTATACTGGTCGGTGGCGTTTTTGGGAATTTTGTTTGGGGAGGGGATATACGTTTTTAGCGAACATTAATGGTCATTACTAGGGCTCGGATTTAAATGCTCTAAAAATATCAAAAAAATGCATTTATGACCTAAAAACTCTAAAAAATGCCCTAAAAATATCAAAAAATGACGTTTCAAAAAATGCATTATTTATTAAATAAATTCAAATTTAATTATTATTAAAAAATGAGGAACAAATAAAATTATAATAAAAATTATAAATTATAAATTAATAAATTATATTACAATGTACAAAAAAAAAATTAAAATTAAAAATTAAATTATATTTGCATTGCATTGTACAATAAGAATTTCTTTAATGTTTTGGAATTTAAATGATCGACGGTTGTCTGCCAATAAGTTTATATATATTGAAAATTACCTCTCTACATCAACTGAGGTGATATGAGCAAACTTGAAAAATGTCAGATCGTTAGGTGTTAAGTTTTCTGGAATAATATTTTCCGACAATCGGCCACGCGCACCACCGATATAATATTATCGCTCGATAAGAAAATAATCCGATAATATCGGCTAATTGGATGGTGTGACATAAAGGTTGTAAAAACCGGAAAACCTGATGTTAAATTAGTTCAAATAGTTCAAAATGAAAATAATTTTTACGTAGTACTATATTACTATGTAGTACTTATATTTCAATGAGGTAAATTTTTTTATTCATAATACGACAAATAGGTCAAAAATGTCCTAAAAAATTAAAAAATGCATTAAAACCGTCAAAAAATGCCCCAAAAAATTATTATGGTTAGATTGCGAAGTACTTGAAACATATTTGTAGCTTGGAAAGCATCGCGTAAGATATCCCAAAAAAAAGATGCAAATGCATTGAAATCCGAGCCCTAGTCATTACCAATAATTTGATGAAAACTTAAAAACTAAAAAAAAAGTTTTGGGGGGGATCATCCCCCCTAATTACGCCCCTGATACTGGTGCAGAGATTCAGCGCTTCTAAAAACATCTCGCGTAACAAACATTATAATATTATATAGCCATATAGGTAATAATTTATCGTTATTACCACATGTGCGTATCACATTATGGTAATCGAGTATAGATCGATTGAGCATGTTCACACTTGTTGTACCTACAATTTCAACTGGTGCATTCACCGGCCAGATCCGGCCAACACAGCTGCCGGTGGGAGGTTTTGGTAGTTTTTTTTAGAAAAGCTATTCCGACGTCAAACTTACCAATGTACCAACATTCGTGCGTTCTACAATCGGCCGGTTAGAACAACCGATTGACTGTGTTCGGCATCTCATGTATCATGAGAAAATTGGCCGAGAGCCCCAAATAATCTAGAGTATATTGGCCGAGGGCCAACACAATATACTATGGTTATCAAGTGGCTTCAACAATATATTATGCATATTATTGCAGTATATCGCACAAAATAATGATATTATAATAATATAACACAAGCAAATAGCTATATTTTACCGTCACGTGTTGTAACAATAATTGAATTTGGTTTAAGACAGTTTTTCTTAAATTCTTTACCCATCATGATTAAAACCGTTAAGTGACACATTTTTCGAGTACCATCTGCGTTCAATATTTGTAATTTATACCGAGGTGCAGCTGTATGAAACTTTTGTGATTTTTTTATTCTGTAACGAAACGCTTAAAAAATATGCACACGTCATTATAGTGTACAACCAATAATGCCCTTGAAATATATATACTTTCCAGTCCCCATAGTATAATAGTGTCCAGCGTATTCACTAATATAATAAAATATTTTGTTATGTTTAATGCTTATAGTATTATAATCAGTAATGATATTTGAACTGTGTACAATTATCTGAAAGCTGCAAGATTTTATTTGTTTTCATTTATCATAGTAGTAGTATCAAACACATTTCTTAAACAATACTTATTATTTAGAAGAAAATCCAAGAATAGTAGTAGTATCAAACACATTTCTTAAACAATACTTATTATTTAGAAGAAAATCCAAGAATAATTGTTCGTAATTTGAGTAAGATTGATTTTGTGTACAAAACCAAATACTTGGCGTTATTGACTATTGTGTTTGTATAAGTTGTTAGGGGTTCTAGTTTATTTTTATTTCAAAGCACCCTATATTTTTGATTTTGAGTTATGATTTATTTATTACGGTGAAACATATATTTTTGAAAATTTTAATTGTTGAATTAATATTTTGTTAAAAATTTTTTTCAAGTAGGTAGGTACTTATAATTTATAAGATTGTTGACAGAATATATTTTTGCAGTATATTTTCACGGAAATCTCTCTATTTGACCATGTTAGGTAGGTAGATTATTTCATCTATAATTTAAAGGATTTTAAATAATAAACAAATGGTTGGAAACCAAACACTTGGTCCGACGAGGGATACTATTGTGAATAAAATAATAATATTTTCAGAAAATGATTTGACCCTTGAAAAAAAGAAGAAAATAACAGCAAATAACTTTGTTTTAAAAGTATCTATTTTTAAACAAAATAATCATGGTATTATTGAAATTTAATAAGATTTTGAAAAATATAACATATTATATATTATTATATTGTATGTTTTAGGTGATGTCTGGTGTATAGACTATATAGGTAAAGTACTAAAGTCTACTTTATCGAAGTGAACTCGACAATACACCACAATGAAGTTTAGGTACTCGCTTCTAGTATAATGTTTTACATGGGTAGTGTATAGTCTATATACATTACTGGGTGTAATTTATATAAACCGAGTTCTCTTGGACCTTAGGTAATATCAATAATTATATATATATATATAATGGTAATAATTTAGTATTAATAACTACTGAGTTGTATATCTTGAAAATTTTAAAATATTGTTCAACTATAAAGGTAAGTACTTGCTATTGCTATTGCAGCATGAGATAATGTGGTGACACTTGGATAATATATTTTTGCACAATATATTCACTTGTCACTATATTTACACTTCTTATATTTATTATAGCTTTACATTTTGGTAAACGTGAGTAGATTTTTATTTTATAATATGATATACGATTTACAATAATTAATAATTTCATTTAATGATTTTGTTGTAATTAAAATAATATGGAATATTTGGTAGCTTGTAATATTAATGAATTCATCTATTATGTAAAAACTAATATTATATTATATGGACATATGGTACATATTTATAATAACGCTAGTTAAACTATCGATAAGTCCTAAATGCAAAAATTAATATAGAATATTTAAACAAATTTTTTTGGGTATCTCGCGCATTATAAGCTTCAACTGTATTTCCAAGTTTTTTCTATAATGTTTGATTTTACCAGGCGTTTATCGCCAAGTGTATTCAATTGCTTGTTATTTTTACTGACCTCTACAACTAATCGATAAATCTCAAAGATAAATGGTTTTAAACACAATAACTCATTGTTTGTACTCGGAGTAGTAATTCATCGTGATGCTCTAAGACTAATGGAGTGATCTTTTATTTGAACTTTTATCACTATATGTTATCTATAAGACCTACACACACCATAATATTCAAGTGATTCGACATTGACGTTGCGCTATCGTTATATAGGTGGATGTAAATAACTACGATAAAACTGATACCGTCACATTTTCGATGGTCATAAATCATGTATTATAATAAATGAAAATCGTGGTTTATTGGAGACGTCTGAGGTTTGTGCTTTCGGATAAAATATAACAATCGTATTTCAAATACTATATGATATCTATATGATCTATATGATATAAAGGTACCTAATTGAATTACATATTTATACTATCCAACTATTGACGACTTGCTCAATAGTCTTACAATGTCGTTATCGTGAGTTATTATGCCGACCAACAGTCGATATTAGAAAACGTCGAAACAACTGAAAATCACTTTCTTACAATAATGAATTGTGTAGGCACAATTCTTGCCTTTAATATGTTTTCGGCCACTCGTCGGTGAGGTTCTCGCAGGTGGGTGTCTGCGTAATCGACAGTTGGTTGTTTTCAGTCCTGCATACATATAACCCTACATATTGATATGACGTACAATATAATAATATGTCACCAGTGCGGTCGTAAACGATTACGGTTGTCGATTTTTTGGTATAATAATATTATGTTGTATGATAATATTCAATGGCAACAACGGTTATAGAGGCCGAACGCTCAACTTCCGCCGTGCCGGAAGTTTGGTATTTTCGCGTTGAATGCATTATTATTATTGTGAGTATATATTATATTCTAATAATAATAATATAATATAATACGTATGTATATATGATAACCGCGAAGTCTGTATAATGTATACGTTAAGTTCACGGACGACAGCTCGCAAAAGCGACTGACTTTCACATAGAACGGCGTAGTTATCATTGTTATTACTATATAACTGTGTGTTTTGGTTATTTTTTTCTCGTGGAGGCGTCGTATCCGAGTTCACCGCTTGGATATACAAAACCGCTGTAGTTTTAAACATGTATTTATGTATATGCATATTACAATAATATATATATATACACTCCGTTTTAGCATCACCGCACACGAGAATGAACAGACATCGTATTTTATGACACGCGCGTAATGCGAACGCCATCGTCGTAATCGTCGCATTGTGATCTATATAATATATTATATATACATATATATACGTCTCCGAGTACACATGTATTTGCGATAAGTTTCGTATTATTATCATTATCTACAGTAGTTGCCACTCGACGTTGTGGAAGACTACGATATTCGTTTTTAATTATGCACGCGACCCCGCACACGGATATATAAATATATTATAATATACCGTCAAATCACTCGGCGTCGAAAAACCCGAACGATGAGATTAGTTTGATATGCATAGTAATATTACACTAATATTATAGTATATCCCAGTGATTTAAAACGTGGTGACAATATGCAATGTCCCAATGGTATATTATGTTGTAGATACATGTTGAAATTGTACCAATGGCATCCTCGTCCCTGTCCTATTCAATATTTAATATGCCTAACACATTTGTTAAAATTCTGATTTTAGAATTTCTAGTATACGCCTTTTAAAGATCATATTATTTGCAAATAAGTCCGTAAAGTTTGATAACACAGAAACTGCTCTTTCGAATTTCTGCAGTACGGGCAGACTTTTTGCTGCTATTGTCAAAGAGATGATGTTTTTGAAAACTTTGATGTATCTATATCGAAATTCGAACGGGTAATTTCTCAGTTGTTGAACTTCACAAACTTATTTGAAAATATGGTCTACATTGATGAAAAAAAAACAGAATTCATATGAACGCATATCCGAAGGGTACAATGGTGGTGAGCGTGCGTGCTCCTTGAACCATCCTGTATATGTGTACACATGCTTTGTCATAATAATAATAATATTTATTATTATTACAGTATTATTGGGAAGTCATAAATTGTAATTTTATTGCAATGTAAACGTACAGGATTAACATATCACTGTATAATATTCACCATAATATCATTTGAGTGTGATATAATATTATGAGTGCATAATGTCTGCTATATTTTATCTGTTTTAAGGACACCTACTGTATTATTATAGGTATCCATGAGTTGTAAATTTAAAATAATTTATAATTTACTCGTTGTTATTGTTATTTTTCTCATTTCAAATCGTTATATGCCTGTATAGTTATGTAATTATGTTGTCTAAGCAGTTGCTGCGTACGGACCCTACATTAATAAACATAATTTATATATTATGCATGATATAAAAATAGTTATTGTTTTTGTATAGGTAGCTTAATGCCACAAAAAAAAAACGTACAGAACGTAAGTGTCCGTGGCATTTACAGATGACATTGCCAAAAAACTACCTATCATCATTAACTTGAAAATGCCTAGGCGATATCGGCTACAACTTTTTTCAGGTAGCTAATAGTTCCTACAATATGATGTTAAATATTTCCCCAAGCCTGGAACCGATAGGACAAAATTAGCAGCTAGACACTAGGAGAAGTTTGCCTCCTGGTTTTAAAATGTCAATTTTGTTGAGAAAAGCAGGTTAAAAATTGTTCACGTAGGTTCAAAAATAATTTGATGTTCCACATTTGGAAAACTAATTTCCACATCCTGACAGTATAAAAATATTTGTGATTGTTACCCACTTAACATAAAGGGTGGAGGGGGGAATGGTAATTTATTCTAAATATTTTCCATTTCCCTATTACGTAATATTATACATAATTAATATTATTTAAACCCTTGAAAAAACACTTGATAATTCACATGCACTTCTGCCAAATATTGAAGAACTGATCGTATTCCATACTTTGAGTTATATTATATAGTTTTATAGTATAGATACAGTATTACAGTGTGAGTTTAACATAAATTCCTGACAAAGGAAATAACGTATTCTAATCAGTATTTAAAATTGTGTTGTTTATACTATTAATAGACTTTAGAGCTACTATATGGTTGCACAACGAGCAATAATATAAAGGCTTCAAATGTTCTTATCAAGTTACATACACAGTATCCATACAAAAAAGTGACCCCTTCTAGATCAAATATTTGATGATAAAAACAAAACAGGCTGCATAATCAAGTGTATATGACCAGGACAGTCAAAAACACGCTTTCAGTTTTGCAAAACAATTTCCAATTTCCCGTGCAATTTTTCCAATTTTTCTTTCCTTAAAAATATTAGTTGAATTAGGTATTACAAACATTTTTTTTAAATGACCTAAATTGGCCCAGATGTTCTTAAGTGGTTTGATTTAAAATACATATTATTTAATTTTTATTTATATAGATAGATATATATTATTTTTGAAGACCTACAGCTATTGACATTTTGCGTAATAAAATTAAACGATTTTATTATAATCGTTAATATAATATAATTTATAAAGAAGAATGAATTATGAATATTATTATTTTATTATTTTTTATTCCTCGATAAATAAATAAATTACGTGAGTCGTTAAAAAATAATGTTGTCAAAATTATTGTCATTGTCATCTATCAAAACATTATAATATAATTATTATTTTTAATTTAATACGTTTCAATAAAAATGATTTGGATGCTGTAAATAATAACCGACTTTAAATCAATCTATTTTAAATTTAATTACATAAGCATTTATTTTAACTATTTCATTTCGTTAAGAGAAGATGTAAAAAAAAAATCGATATGTTGTCATGAAGGCATAATAATACTGGAAACTAATGAATTTCAAGAATCCTTATTAGAATGATCTTGTAATTTTATTTTAATATCGGGCTACAAAGGTGAAAATATTGATTGGCCCGGCGCAATGTGACTGAGATTAAGTAACACCCGCTGGTTCTAGTTCCTGGATGGGTGACCACCCGGGTTCATAGTAGCCTAACCTAACCTAACCCAAAAGCCCAGAATGACGTCTGTTGGAAATTCCAATTTTTATATTATTGTTTATATTTTCCTATCGTTTGTACTTTGTACCTATAATCCCCGTCCGCTTGTATCTTCCGGTGCACATGAATTGAGTACCATGATTGCGAATGAGTTTTAATATTTTTAACGTGCTATTGTAAAAATACATATAGGTAGGTTAGTATTAAATTAAATTGTATTACATTTTTGTTCCAACTGTAACAGATTGAATAAAAGGACATATGAATAAAAAAAAAAAAATTTCTCGCTTTTTTGCCCAACAAATATTTTATTGATATTTATAGAAAAAAGGTGGGTAAGAGTGTGTCGCTCACTCACTCTGCTGTACAGTTATAAAAAAAAAATTTAAATTAAAAAAAAAAAAACATTGTAAAATCTGTTTTAAATCTACATTAAAATATTAAATAAGTTTACGTAACAATACGTATTATTTCATAAATTCACCTTTAATGTTTAATTTTAGATTCTGAGTGAAATGATAAATGTATTGATTTTACAATTATTATGTGTGTTTTTTTTTTTTTGGTTTGTCATCACCTTTTAGGACAGTGAAAATGCTTGGATTTTCTTTAACAGTATCTTTTCTGATAGGAATGTGAATGTTGGTACTTAGAAGGGTCAAAAGTAAAAATGTTCCAGTAGTTTTCAAAAGCACCGTGAAAAACAAAAGAAAAATTATGGAAAAACGGGAATTTGTAGGTAAGCAAAATCTGTTTAGGAAAAAATCGATTTTGGTTTTTGGTGCAACTCTTAAACAAATGACCTTAGGTACATGCAATTTTTACCGAATGTTTATATCAGCATTTTCTATACACAGGGCCGGTTATAGGCGTAGGCGACGTAGGCACAAGCCTACGGCGGCACAAAATTTATAACTATATAGAGGCGGCATATAAGAAAAAATCAAATATCTAAGAGGCGGCAATTTTGATCTTTGCCTACATATAAAAAATTGCTTGCGCCGGCCCTGTCTATACACCATAACATTTCCCAAATATTTTGACTTATTTTGACTTTTTTTTAGTTTTTTATTCTATAAATATCAATAAAATTGTATTTGTTTTGTACAAAAGCCTAACAGTTTAATAGAAGGCTGTTAATATTTTGTTTCTAAGACAGATGAAAAAATGTTCTGCTCATGTTTTGGGTTTTTATTTATACTAAAATTATTCAGTATCACTGTGTCCATCTATGCGCAGTAAATACATATTGGTGAAACTAGACATCTGAACAAGGAGGTGCTTAAGCTCAAGGTTTTTTTGTGACTAAATGGGACCTAACACCATTATTTGCCTAAAACAAAACAAATTACAATTCTACTAAATTAAAATCAACACATCCAATTCAACGTTATAAATAACAAAATGTTATACTATACGAATTATTATTGTGTTATAATTTATTGTAACTCGATAGATTATACATTTTTTTTTTCAAATTTTTAAACGAATTTTTAGGAGGTGCTAAGGATCCAAAGCAACCCCCTCCTAGTTGCGCCAATGAGCGAATGTAATATCTTAGTGTTCATCAACACGCGTCCAAAAACACAGACATTTCGAAATTCACAAAGCGTACAGAGAATAGCAGCTGACAGTGTTGCCGTAAGTACAAAAGTCTAAAACGTGTACAGACTAATCGTTAAATAATTGTTGGTACAAAGTCGATTTGTTCTTGGCTCCTAACAATAAGTACCTTTGCCCCAATGTCAAAATCGTGCCGTACTCGCGTACTGCAAAGTGGATATTAAAGTACAATCTGAGCGAAACTCGAAACTGTTAATTTCGTCAAGTATAATAGTAGATAGGTACACGCAGGTGTGCTCTTCGTGCTAAGTCTGACGTGTTCAAACAATGTTCTATACGAAACATAATTTGTATTTAAAAATAACAAAATTGTTATATAACAATATTTCACCCTGGAATATCAACATAATATAATATTATTATAGCAACGTACTCTTTAGTCTGCGTTCACATAGCGTTTTACAGTATTATAAAGCATAAACAATTCGTTACATTATACAATACAGTTATGTTTCTCGTTGTGTCGAAACTCGAGGGAAAATTCAACAGGAAAAAGTTTGAGATATCTAACCTATCGGTTTTTATTATACTGGTAATTTATTATTTCAAGGGAATCATACAATTGAGTTTGAGATTGAAACATATTCCAGATATCGACGTTTTAAATTATTATACTGAATTATATTATTTTGAACGACATATTTTTCGTATTTAAACCTACCGAACTATACTTAATATCTAATTCAACGATTTTACGGTATAATTGATAATATAGTGTTTTACTTATTAATAATATCACAATGTTATGAATACCTAACTCATTTTAAAACTGTTTTACTAACTTCCAAATTTTAAATTTTGTATAAAAACCAATTATTTGTAGAAAGTTCTCAACGCTAAACAAATTACATATTACGTATTCGTTTATTATCTATACAAGATTGTTCTTGAAATCTCATCACAAAACCATTCTTATCTGTTAAAGTTTTACGATGAAAAATTAATGTATACTCAGTCTTTCATGATATATATTTATAATGGTCTTTAAAATCATTACATATGCACATTTAAATTATCGTTGTAATTAAATTAACAATATGTAGCCAAACAAAATGAAAAATGAGATAGAAAAATAAGGATTTGTACAATAATATGTGTGAAATTGAAAGGTTCAACTAGTTCAAAACTCATAAACAAACAAATACAGTATTATATAAAATAATATGATACATAATCATTCACGTGTGTCTTATGTTCTGATTCCATAGATAATATTCTATTAAAGTTTTAGGGTTCTACTGCGAAGAAAATATTCTCGTTTTGAAACCAAAAAACAATAGTAATAAATATTAAATTATGATAAACAATTTCAAATCGCAGAAAAGTTTTGTTGTACTTATGAGCAATTATCAAAAGTTACGAGTCGGAAACAAAACGGTACTTATATAACTATTATGACTATCAGGGTAAAAATTGCGAGTGGTGAATTTCACGACTTTGATCGTTATGCGGTGAGATTTCACGCCTATGTAAATAACAAGGAAAACCCACCGAAAGATTATAAATTTCGAATATGTCGTATTGTACACCGAGTCACGTGTGGCATGTCTTCTAATTGTCTTGTGATTATTTGTGTAAAGCTATAAATGTGAAATACCACACCGATGCTAATTTACAATACATACTATTGTTTTCTGATACAAAACTATATTATTATGTTTGTTTGTGCGGACGTTCCATTCAAGAAAATCATCATAAAATCGCATATTATATTATCGTGTATCATACCCATAGTCGTGGTAAATTTGAATGACAATACATTTTTGCATACCTATCATCGTCGTCATTGTGATTTCGCGGTCGACCCTCATAAGACGTTATACGCCTGCCAAACAATGTGCTCAGGTATGTTTTTATTTTATTTTTACTCACAAATAATATTACGTCGGTGTGTGGCTCTATGTCGCTGTACATAGATAAATATATAGACGGCAAAAACACGGGCCGGCCACCCTGTAAATTATTATTATACGCAGACAACTCTGTTCGCATCGACTTTTATGCGTCGGCAACTCTCCCCAAGGTCATAGGGGGGTAGTGTCGTAAAACCAACGGACAGTATATATTATTTAATAATACAATACACGTGCTGCAGTAACTTATTGCCAAGGAACAGCGGCCCTCTCTCTCTCTGTATCATATCCGCTTGAGTATTATAATACAACGATAACATATATATATATATAATATACACGTATGCGTGTATCTCAGGTGTCCTATGTAAATTTATTGTTAACATTTCGGTTGGGGCAAAAAACACATAACACTATACGATCGTTGTATATATCTGTATAAACGTTAGCACTGCAAATTCCAGTGAAATCCCTCCGAGTTTTCCGAGGAGGATTTCGTGTGTATAGGCACATGGTGTACTCTAAGCAGTGACACCGAGTACGATTTGATTCGTAAATTTGACCCTCATGTAAGTCCAAGTACGCCACCCCCGCAGCGGGCACATGTACCTATTGTAGGGTTAACTGTGCTGCAGTTGTGATCGAGCATGGTCATATAGACTTGTTATTATTAGATTTTAGAACTTATGAATTTGCAGGTATCATATTAATTCGACACCGTCGATATTCACTTCTACTCATATATTTTATTTATATATTTAGTTATTAGACGGGTGTAATGATATGATGTTGTGTCACACGTCGTTTTTACTAAGAAATTCAGCACCACAGACATGATTTTAACGGAATATAATATGTAGGTATACCAGAAACCAAACCATGTTTTTTACGTGTCTTATTCATAAACCTATATTGGCCATATTTTAACTACACAATATTTCGTAATAATGTTTCGTTGCTTTTGATGAGGGACGATGGTGTCATATTTTCATTGAAGACCGAAGTCCTTAAATTGTACACGCCTTAGACCCACAACATATGTTGGTTCTCGCGAGGATACAAAGGATTACCTCAGGCTGTATTATACCAATCGACATTAAATATTAATGAATACGATTATAACAAACGCAGGAATTTTTTTGAAGGGTTTTAGTTTTTTTTCTTTGTAGTCTTAATTATATTAGTTTATTGTTACTCGATTGAAAAAAAAACCCACCGATGTAATAAATTCTTTCATAACATTTATTTTAGTCTTTTATTTTCAAAATACAAGTTTAAATCTGTATTATATTTTCGTGGTTTCTGATTAATGTATTAAATATATATATATATTTATATATAATATATATCGTATTTTACTAACCCACGAAGTAGTTTTCTTGTTTTGTTCTTTTATGCAGGTACTTTCAATTATTATTCCCCTTTTTTCTTTTTTTGAATTGACGAAATAAAGAATCGCATGCAAAATTATTTTATACAAATCATTATCATCCATGTTATTATTTCTGTCATAAGCGTTTTTCAAAGAAAAGTAATTCATTCTATATTTCTAATTTGATATGAAATTTAAATTAATTTTTGGTTTTTTCTTATGTACTCATTGGGTAATTCAGTATATTTGTAGTTCAAAGTTCAAACTACTATTCAAACGTCGCTATTAAATTAGATTCATGTCCTAATTGTCAAGATAACATTTTTACACATCTTTACACTTTCAATTAGTACTGAGTTATATTAATTGTAGCTATAGGTACCTGTGTAAAAATATCCAGGTTCCCAACCTAACTGCAACATGATTCAACATTACAAAATATGTTTCTCTGAATTATTATTATTACGATGTTTGGATTACAAATTTACGTAGGAACAATAATACAATATTCTACAGAAAATTTTTATCAGCTCTAATAATGTATAATATTAACACTATATTATTTTATAAATATATACAGGGTGATTCTTTTATCAAACAACACTTTCAAATTTCAATACTTTTCAAATGATGAGTGTTGTTTGATAAAAGAATCATCCTGTATATAATATATTCTAGTACCTTGGTATACTGTGGGATCAATATAATATACCGTAATACCACTAAACGTCAATACCTACTTTAATACTGTAATAATACGATATATCTAAAAAGTAATACCTACCAATGTAGTGGGATTGATAATAGCACATTTATATAAAATGCTTTAAACTACTTGCAATACTGTTCATCAAGCTGAAACCAATGCACATAATTATTAGTTCTACTATTTATATATATTTTTTTAATGCACTTTATTTGTATTATAAGGTATACTGTTCAAGTGGTAACTTTTGAGCAAACACGGGTATACCGAAAAATCCGTCAACCATATTAAAAATATATAATATACCTACCAAGTTTATCGCAAGTTATTTAATATGGCTTACTCGTTAAGCCAAGTAAATGTATTTAAAAGCAGTTAGCCAATATTTTTTTTTAACATTATTAAGTCGGATGATGCATAAAAAAAGAAATTCGCTTTATTATAAGTTGAAATTTTGCTTTTTTTTTAATAAAATATAATATTATATTGGACTAAATTCTACAATATTATGTCAATATTGGTCGCGTTTCTTTTAAGTGGCTATAGGCACATAATAGATACAATGCAACAGTGTCTACTCACCTTATAATTTTAAAAATAAAAGCTCAATATTAATATTTACAATACATTTTTGTGTAAACTTCAATGAAAACTCCTGATTCTTATATTGCTATTATTCGTTTTGTAGGTTATTGTTACAGTCTTACATTCAACATGCAAACCACGGGGGCCCCATCCGGATGGCGGTCAAACTTGCCTCTCACGAAGGATACTAATCAGAACAAACTACAAATCTTTCGGGTAAGTATCAATTATTAAGGTTCGATTAAATATGGCCGTGTTCCTACAGATCTCGTCCTTTAGTGACAAGATTCCAGTGTCAGTATAATATTATGTACTTGACACACTGTTGTAACCGACTTTATTATTCTATAATATTATCCTGTCTTGTTAATCGCTCGTCATTCAAAATAGGAATTTTTGAATGAACCAAAGAATTTGTCGAGGAACAAGTAATATTTCGATGTTATAAATAATTAGTTATGCCTCTAATAAAAGAAACTTTAGACAAAATTAGGTTGATTAGTTAAAAAGTTGTTTTTTACTACCTATGTTTAAATTAAAAACAATAAATTAATGGTTTCTTAACAAAAACCAACATATTTGTTTGCAAATAAAATATACCTTCATAGTTCACAGGGTATGATGATAGGTTGCAATCTTTAAAATATAAAGAATCTTTAAAATGTTAAGGATTTCAATTTTTCTAAAATAGGTAATACCTTTAAGTACTAAACATTCCGTAAAGTTAATTATTTTTTTTTTGTCTATTAAACAGAGAGGCAGTATATTATATTCAAGCGCCATTGACTATAATTGTAGGCGACGCCATAACACGTAGGTCGTATATAATCCTTAAGCACATAATATTATTATCATCGTATAATATTATAATCCGATTACAATATTATTGTTAATAATTATTGTAAGCTCGGCCATTTGTCTACACAGAACCAAATGGAAAACTGGTGTTAAAAATTCTGTAATAATATCGTGCTTATCCACGTTGACTTTGTTAGCGCCAACTCGGCGTGTCACAGTTTTTCACCACCGAATAACAATAGGTGTGTAAACGGGACAAAAAGAAAGCGTATATAGATTAAGCGTTCTGTATAGTATCATAACAACGCTATCACATAATGCCCCATTGTAAATTGAACTATAAATTTAATGGGTCTAGCTGGTTGTGATTATGAAATATTTCAAACTTGAAACTTTCATAACTCTTAAAATATTTCAACGAAATGTTGAAATATATATTTTTTTAATATTGTGTTCTTATTGGTATGTTTCATAAAATGATCACTAGATGGTCAGACTGATTTCATACGTGATCAGTGGTAATCGATATTTAATTTCCTATCCCAATGCAA
This sequence comes from Macrosiphum euphorbiae, assembly GCA_949089665.1. Classification (NCBI taxonomy): domain Eukaryota; kingdom Metazoa; phylum Arthropoda; class Insecta; order Hemiptera; family Aphididae; genus Macrosiphum; species Macrosiphum euphorbiae. Next base: position 32,401,056 of record CARXXK010000005.1, read on the forward strand.
AGAAGATATAATAATAATAATATATAAGATAGATAATCGTTATAAAGTTTATATAATGTACGATATGCAAGCAATATTTCTATGAAATTTTCCACTTAACGTTTAAATAAGTAGAGGTGTTTACTGCAGCACTTTCTACCAAGGTTTTAAATTAAAATCGGATTTTTATTTTTCATTAAAATGTAATATTTCATCGCGTTAATTTAGAACCCTACTAATGACTGTCGCAGTCAACGACGACAATGTCCTTTAAATATCGAATAACTGCAGGGCATTTGGTCGTCCACTTCAACATTGTTATAATATGTGTACATTTTTCATCTCCAGGCTTTTGACGATCGTCCGAAAATTGCACAACGACCTATAGCCGTGTGCGCTCAGTTTATTTCCCTGCACATTATTACGCACCGCATTTTCCAGCTATATAATCCATCATCGTTCCGTTTTCCACGCGTCCTCCACGGGTATCTAATCGCTTCCATTTTTTTTTTCAAGCTATAAAATTAATCTTATCCTCCACGTCGTAACTGAGGTATACTTTTTTCTCCGTTACAAACGGCCTCCTTAAATCTGCGTCAGTTTTGTTTTCGCGTCGTGTAATAACGATGCCGTATACATATAGTCGTAACACTAAAAATCTAAATGCGATTTTTTTTCCTGCCAGTGAAAAGCCAACCATAAGTCATACTGTCATCATAACATTACTTTAGTAGTTGAATTCATTATATGATATATAATATTTCCGTGTGGGCGTGTGGCCATTCGAATAGAAAACACAAAATATTCTGATAAATGATATTATTATAAATACGCAGCGTGTAAACACATCGTGAAAAGTCGAGTATTCGTGTAGGTGTACTCTGTTCTACTTGACGAACTCGACTTCAGACTTGTGCGTCAAAGGATTATTTATTTATTTATTTTTTTTATTATTGAATCGATAACACAAGGTGTACGATATAATTACATTTGTATATGAGAGTACTAGCGATTTATCCATCTCCTGCTTGTGTTGGAGATGAGAGTTGAGATAATATTTACACGCAAATTAAGAGGAAAAACAGAGAGGTCACAAATGAGGTGAAAAAAGAAAAACAATACAGTAAATAATAATAAATTATTGTTATAAAAATTATTTTATTTATTTGGTTGGTGACGACGAAACAACTTTGACAGCTTCGAATTCCAAACGTAGGTTAGGTCGTATGTCGTTCAACCGAATGTACACACTACACCCAAATAAGTATAACTGATGGTATTTTCGCGTGCTGATCGAGTAGGAAGTTATATTAAATTATTATATCACTCGATTGCTACTTTATTTCGCGAAAACCTCTATTAAATTAAAGGGTTTGGTGTGATTACACATCACGTGAGATGAAAGCATGATTGATCGTGACGGTAAGAGCACGTGTTTTTATCAAAGCACGAGGACTATAATTAAGGCCACGCGGGTTTTATGAGCACACGGGATTTGAGGTGAAATAAATCTGCCCCGACTCGAATAACAGACGAAATTATACATAATATACATTACATAATATAGGTACATTATATAATGCTTTATGTCGTGGAAAACTCATATGGTATCGAGAAAAGCTTACCATGGTTGATGGACCGTGTTTACACCTGCTGCACAAAGTCACATTAAATTGCAGGTCAGCGCTGTCAATGTCACGAGCGTCATACAGTGACGAATGTAATTAAATGATTTCGTTATGAAACATTATTATATAATACACATCTTTGCGTACCCGCGATTAAAATACAAACAGTTTGTTGGACTATAGATGATATTATTAATATATTTTATTTTACGTTATGCCACCCGAAAACAATTAGGATTTTCATACAATATCGGTTATCCGGATTATTTGGATTTATATTTTGTTCACGATTTAGATACATGTATATATATTATGTGGCTACGCGTAATAAGTAATACATGGACATTTATGCGAAGTGTTAGTAAAATAATTCAATCATTTGTGAAATTAAAAATATACACGTCCATAAATCCGAATCGTCTGAATAATTACTAGCACAGCAGTTTGGTACCCGATTTAATAATATTATTCAAAATGTACAGAGTGACCCGCGATGGCTATGTTTCCGTCAAATAATTTGTTTTTTTTCTACTACGTTTATTCATTTATTTGAATTTATCAGAACTATCACTTTACAACGCGGATCGCGGACGGCTCGAAAATGCAAAGTTTGAACCGTGTCCGTCGAACTGTTCAATAATTTAAAAATGACTTGATTTACAATCGGAGCGTGAAACACCCATAGGAAAATAACCGTAAGTCACAAGTCACGCATGCGCAGTGCATTCAATTCGAACTGTCGAGCCGCTACAGGAATATATTATTAAACGGGTCTCACGGCGTATCGGAAAAAAAATTAAGAAAAAAATTGCGCTGCAGATAGTTGAGGACGACGAGCACACCTCGTTTCCGGGGGCACTCAATGTATATATATATATATCATTATATATTATATTATATACTACTATGTGTGTACACACGTGCCCGGAGCTCACATGGTTCGCACGATTTACGACGCATTTTCTCGACGGCAACGTAAAATATTTATTAGAAATAATAAGGGCGAAATCTGGTCCGAAACGCGTCCGCTGTCAGAACTGCCGTGGGGCTAATACAACAGGTACGTGCGGCTATATCATATTATTATGTGTGTGGATGCTGTATATTGGAGCTGTACAAGGAGATCTATGTGTACAGGGTGAACCATATAGCTACGGACGAGGGGCTCTTTGTCAATTTTCGTAGAAAAAATATATAATAACGACAGAATGTCGTATTACGGAATTTAGAAATATGATAATAACATTATGTTTCACAAGAAAAAGGGATACATGAAACGAATTGGGGTTTTTCAAACATTTTTTTTTTTATCTACCTACCTGCAACAAGCTTTTTACTTTTAGAAAGGAGTAGCCACGACGCACAATGGGTAGAAAAGTACGCAAAAAATAATAATATGTAAGTGGTCAATATAAAACCAACTGGGTAATCTGATATTATTTTTAAAAATGTGATGCTGCATAAAACGATTTTTATTTTCAAACTCATGGAAAACCAACGAGAAACCACGTGAAGCAGCCAAAAACTGGGTCATCCTGTATCCACTGCATTTCCCAGAAAATTCCTATTTGGTCAGGCACGCGAAACGGCACATCTACCACACACACACTTTCTCTATAAAATACATATATGATTGCCCAAGCGAATCGACGCGTGGCTGTAATCAAAATGGGACGCGACCGAAAAGAAAAAAAAATTTTCAAAAATGGCTACACAGCTTGCTATATCTATAGGTATATATATTATTACGTTAACACTTTTTTTTGTCATACCAATAACTTCACATGTATATAAGTATATAGCGTAGGAGGGAAATATATCATCGGAAAAGGTATTGTATATTGTGTACCTACAGCTGTACACGAAACATTTTTACACAAAATATGTTGCCATTAAGACAGGTAAAGTGCGAAAATAGACAAACGCTGCACCATTTGTCCAGAAAAATAAAAATTAAAAAAAAAAGAAAGTTTTTTCCGGTCAAGCTGGGTTATACTCATTACCTAATATAAAATGTTAAAATAAAAAGTGGCATAACCAATCATTTATATGTTATAAAAGAAGACATTAAATTTGGCCACATTAAACGTTCATACTTATAAAAGGAGAAGAAGGACAAACGCAGATAATGAAAACTGTGTGTGAGTGATAAGAAACGCAATATTTTAGAACGTGATGATTTAAAAATTAAATTCAACTTTTCTGGTCGAATTTCGATCAAAGGTCGATGGTACGGTATATTTTAATACTCTGCGCTTAAATCGTTGGCTTTTAGAGTTTAATCGTGACTTAATATTTTATATTAGGTAAATGCGTGCGTGTACGTGTATTATTAATTCGACAGTCGATCGAGCTGACCCGGGCCAAGTTGTGATAAGTTTGGTCGCTGCGAAAACGTCCGATCGAGGATATCCCATGGTCTGGCAAACGATGATTATTATGTCCGCACCGGATCATCCCCAGGCCCCCGAAATTATGTCGACCAATCGGCGGCTGTAAGTCCTAAATATGACCACGACCCTCGTCAATAATCTGCGATAAACACATCGGCGTGCATCGAGTAAGGATGACTTACAACTAGCACAGGTCGTATTTAATATATTACTGCACTCTTGGTCCCCGATATTGTGCATATAGTATTATTATGAAACGACACTCGGCGACTTTGGCCGGTAATATATTGTATTATTATTTTCCGATCGCATAATAATATAATGTGTGATATTGTTAAGCCTCGGTTTATATTATGCACGCCCCAAACACACGTCATTTGCCCGATGTGCGAATTAGAAACGCGTTATTCTTTAAACGCTTTTGCTTAACCTATTGGAAAATTAACCAAGTCGTTTATAATATTATAATATCGTATAAGAACGTTATACGTTATCAATCTCTGTCCTCGCACAAAAAAACAATCAACAGGTAATCCATAATAATATATATTTTTGATATTGTTTCAGCGGTATAAAATAATAATATCCTAATAATTAATATCCCTTGTACGATATACCTCATCTCTTAACGTTCCATAGTATTATTATATTTTACAAAACATAACTACATACACTCGTTGCATATCTGCACACTCTCGCACAAATGCCCTTGAAATTCCACCGAGTTTTCTGTATGTATGCACATCATATTATGGTGTATGTGAAACAGTGACACCAAGTACGATATGATTTCTAAATTTAACCCACCCCTCCCAAATGTAAGTCTAAGTACGCCGCTCCCGCAGAGGACACATATTGGAAAATTAACAACGTCGTTTATAATAATATCGTAAAAGAAAGTTTGCAGGCATTGTTAATCTCTATACGCGTACAAAAAACACGTCAGATAATCATAATAATATGTTTTTAACATTGTTTCCGCGGTATAAAATAATAATAACCAAATATGCTATACACGATAATACACCCCATCTCATCGCTGTATAATATTCTTATGTATCGTATTTATATTTTATTACATTAAATTTTAATATTGAACCATCGGAGTTGGGCGATTACACTGCACAATAATAGTACATTGTTCAACCGCACGAGTACGATAAATTAGTTAACGTTTTAATTACTGTGAAATGGAGCAGAAGTAAAAGCGGATTTGTGTTCTGTTGCGATCCTTTAATTGCGAGGATTAACGAAACTATAACTGTTGTACGAAAATAATTCCATTTATCCGCCGGAAGCGAAGAGAGTGATATTTTTGTAAACGAGAACACCGGAAACATCGTACCCTCAGTCTCGTTGTTTTTGCGTCCATCTGTTTCGTCGTGCACACAGAAAACATTGTGCAGGTATTATTGTATACGACCTGACAGGTCTCGATGAACATAATTATTTTCAGGATATTAATTAACAACTATAATATTGATCTGAGCAGAGTGTATTATATATATACCTATTATTATATATATACCTGCAGAAAAACATTGATGAGTTTATTTTCCATTTATAATAAAACACGAAACAATTAATTAACAAAATAATAACTGCAGCGATGCAGAGCTGGTCCAGACGTCGTGTTTTGATTCGATATCGCTTTCGAACATTTTAGTACACGATGCCGATATATTACTACAAACGTGACATATTATTATAAATGTATAATATTCGAATTCTATTTAAACAATTAAGATTCTTTATATTTTGTGTAACGGAATAATCGATGCCTATTTTTTTTTTATTATTTTACTTTTAAACAAAATAATACACAACCTATGCAAATTTGAACAATAAGCGCATATCATAAAAGCATTAATAACAATGAGGGCGGAGGAAATCGTCTTTTGGTGACACTAGCTGATATTGATTAGTTGGAAATATTGTGATATCTAATCTAATTGATACCTAAGTTGTATTTTTTATGAGAAGAATCACGTAATATTATACACCGGACGCATACACAGCTATAATATAATTTATAATAAGTGTCCTGAGCGTGATTGAAACTCGATTTTAATTAATTTCGTTAGATTTATGAAATTTATTTAATTTCCATACTTTTGATGGTTTTGGTAATAATATTACCCATTATACATAATTTATTTTTTTATAAAATTTGTTATTATTATTATTATCTTAGATATTATTATTATTGTTTTATTGTTTTTATAATAACTATAAATATTCTTATTGGGTTTCATCCTGTTTAAATTTATAATACATAAACAAAAGACATTAGGCATTTAGGTCTCATTATGCTAGTGTTCGATCAACAGTGAACACCTTAAAAGATGCCTTCGTCCATCATGTAAACGGATGTAACAAAACTCATTTTCGGAACGATTCTGGAAATTTTTACTTCAGTACAATATTATGATGGTTATAGAAGAAAAATAGCTAACAAAGAACAAAGTGAATAACATCAACAATGAAAACGTCCGACCGTTAAGATAAAATTAGAAGGTAACCGTTTTCAATATTTAATAAATCCATTAACAATAATCAAATAAAAATTATTTATTTGACACAAATTCGGTTCACTCTGATTATTGTGACACATAGGTTTTTGAATCTTAAACCAAATTTAAGAATATTTTTCGGGATTATGAATGTGAAATAGCAATAAGTACATCTGCAAGAAAAGTATAACAGATATTAGACAAGGCCTACTTAAGGAATTTGCCGAAAATTATTTCACACTAATGTTTTGAGAAAACAATTTTGGTATTCTAATAAATTTTTTTATAGAGGCAATGGTTCATCATAAAAAATGAATAATTTTTTGAATTTTTTAATACATAGTAAATACTGGGTAGGTAGTGTAATTATTGATATTATACTTAAAAAGTTAATTGATTTGAAAATTTTCATATTATAATTAAATTTTTCAATGCCCAGATGTGAGATCGTTATATTAATATTGTTCCTCAAATAATTATAATACGGCATCATAAAAAAAGGAAATAAATGCGAAAGTATTAAATATAAAAAATACGGTTGTACGCAACACTACAAAAACATAAAATAAAAAGTAGCAATGCAATCTATTAATATGGCATTAAAACTGCACTACAAACAAGACTTCTTACACCGTTATTAAAATAATATATTTTAATTAAATTATTAAGACATCTCGAGTAATTTTATTAACATTTAACGTTTGATAATTTCAAAAGCATTCATCATATTATATGTGAAATATATTGTAATCATTTGTTAATTAAGTATTAAGTTAATAATTAACAACGTATTGTTGAAACTCTCCTGAACCGCGAATTATATTGCACGCTTGTGTAGAATTACCAACTAATTATAGGTTATTACATTATAAATAACTTTATAAGAGTAATTTATTATTATTCAAAATTCATACAATAGTACCGCCTAGGTTATAGTTTTTGAAATTTAATTTTATCCGAACTTCTGATAAGTATACTCATTCATACTTTTGACGAACATATTTTGAAATGAATTTCCAGCAGTGACTTTTATAAAGTAGAAAAATATTTTAAAATCAAAAGCATAAAAGTGAAATTTAAAATGTATGCACATAATATTGTAGTTGGTAAATTTTAGATGTATGATAATTTTATATCCAATAATAATCAAATATAATAAAATAATATATTTTTTATAGTCAAAATATTATATTGAATTTGGAAATTCTAAAAGAAACTTATAATTTTCAATTTTTCTACCGTATATAATAGTATATCATAACACAGGAATTTAACTTTCTTAGAAATTGTTAGTTCAGATAATAGTGTGTGTTTTTTGTGTACATTTATTAGATGTAGAGCTTTTAAGATACCTAATACGGTTGGCCGTAAATTATCATCATCGAAACAGTAGTTCCAAATTTTTTTGAATGGTAAGTGTGAAAAAAATATAACATTAAAAATTAAAATTCAGAGAAATATTTTCTGTTTGGATTTTCTAGAATAATCAGGTACGTGATAAAAAAAATGAATCTCACCAGTTGGTTTATTTTTAAACACTCTTTTTTTTATATATTGATATTAGAACTATATTATATTATGTATATGCATCAAAATATAACATTCACGTTGCTCACATCAATTTCATATGACATTATTTACTATTGTAATTATAATGTTGTGACATTTAATTTTGTACTAAATATTATTCGTAATATAAATGTCGAACTCCGCAATACCGTGATAAATACAACTTTTCGGTGAACAAAATTATTATGTAATTAGATTGTTTCCATCGGTCTTACCACGAAACCGCACAATTGCACGTGATCGTTTGACATTTTAATGTTATCACAAGATTATTAAATTATATATTTGTCGGTACGTGCTCGAAACCAAATTATAGGGACCATCATGGTTTCCCGTATACATTGGAAATAATACCATCGTTATTCCAAATTATTGCAGTTGCACCGCAATGGCGCGTACTGTGTAAAACTATACGTAACAACTGTTAGGTGTAACAAACGATCTGAAAAGGCAGTAAAATAATAATATTATAATATTTTACAGAGGTGGTTGTTTACTATGTTCGAATATTATTATTATAATTTATAACAATGCACAGACAATTTATATTTGTAGGTACTAGCTGCATAAAGTAAAAGTGACACTGGTGGTGTTAATTTGCCTATACAATGCGCCGTGTTGTAATTTCCCAACACATCGCACGTATTTATTATAGCTAATAATAGAATATAATACTTCATAATGTACAACACATTATATTTTTGTATGTTTTCATTCGTCAATGATTAGTCAAAACTCAAAATACAAGAACATCAATGTTTTTAAATAACTATACTAAATTACTAAGTAATAAGACCTAATAGTTTTAACGTGTTTTTTTTTAAAATTTGATACAGTCCGATGGTAATTTTATAACAAAAAAGTTTCGTCAGCTGCTCTGAAAATATTACCTGAGAATGGTATAAATTATTCCAATCTAAAACTCAGGCATATAGTTAAAAGATTATTGGTAAATGTTTATTGTAGGTATTTTACTGATATATAATATTATAATATAGGTACCTATTTTATGATAATAGTTTAAAATTTTAATAGTATATTAGTATGTTGTATTTAATAATAATTTAATAATTACTAACTAAAAATTAAAATATAAGATTTTAAAATGGGAACAATGTTATTGCGAACATAATATGAAATTCTTCAGTGTGTTGTAACTAGTAAATTCTCTATTGACGGGATTTCTGTATGATAATAATTTCTAAAATGTGTTACCTTCTACTGAGTCAGCGTATAGTCATTATATTGAGATAGGTACGTGTTTGCCCGGATGGTAATTATAATTTTCGAAATATTCGATGAATAATTTCGTATATTTATATATGTTTGGATTTTATAATTTGCGCATCATATATTACGCTCTGACTGCATACTGCATAGCCCACGTTCAATCTTAGCAGTCTGTTCAAAGTGCTAAGACTTCCATCGCGATGAGGTCCAAGTGCGTGTGAAAAAATGTGTAGTAAATATTATTAATATCAAAACTAAAAACGTTTTTGCCGATGTAATCACGATATCGAGCGTACATAGAACGGTATCGTTGTGCGAAAAAAAGATACAAAAAAAACGTGTTACCTACCATCGCGATTACAATGTCCGAACACCTCGTCTACGGTTTTCTCGCACTCGTCCGCAATAAATTGGCTGAACCGGAGTTCAACCGGTATACGGTATATACCTATATACTCACGGTATACTACTACTACTACGGTGGTATACGATACGACCGTTGTTCGTACGCGGCCCGTACACAATGACCCGTTTTATCCGCTAAACGTCGCTCGGCTTTAATGTGTTTAATTTATACTCAGTCGCTCATAAACTGCCATTAAACTACGTCGTGTTAGGAAACAATAAACATACAACCAAAAAAAAAAATTAAGGCATAAAAAAATGTGTCAAGATGTACTGTTTACTAATGAATTTATGAAATTTCACCATAATAGCGTTGGTCCGTTATGCGCGTCTGATGTTTCTTACGTCATTTGGTCCGAGTTATCGATTTTATCTCCAAAATGAGAAAGAGTATAGAGACCCAATAACGATTAAACCATTTACCAAAAGACTCATACCTACGTATTAACATATTATGATTAGGTTTAGATAAGGTTAGGTTATGATAGGTTAGATAGTAATTTACAACATAATTATTATACCTACCTATCACTATTATACAGCCATTTTCCGGATAAATTCTTTTGTTTATATAATTTTGAAGTTATTACAACACGATTATGTTGAAGAAAAAAAAAATAGTTTACAATTTCTTATAATTAAAATATGTACTTGTTTCTTTATCAAACCAGTAGTTTTGAATTCAAATTTTAATTTCAAATGTATGTCTGTCATATGGATATTACATAGATCAAAATTTGATTTTTATAATAACTATATTGAAATTCTCAGAACAATATTGTAATTAGGAGTATCAAATTAATTAATATTTCGTAATTTAAAAAAAAGTCACAAACTTAAAAAACTATTACGATATATACAATTATAAAGCATGAATATTATTTTCAAAATGTTGTGTAAATATTCATATTACCTACTGCGTATAGGTACCTACTGCAGAGTCGTTTGATACAAAATTATACTTTAAACGAATGTTCGTCCCATAAAATATCTCTGAGGGGGAGATGTCATAATACTGATAAGAGAGCACACAAATTGCATTTACGTTTAATTATAACATTTACTGTACATAGGTGTATAATATAGGATGATTTACCAAGCATGCTCACCCCCATTTTTTCCTTTAATTATAAATTTATCTGATTTTTGGAATTTTTAAATATACTTTGATATCGTATTTTAAAATTTATAAGATTGCCGATACTATTGATCGAGCTGTGGTGATACAAGCTTCTTAACATGAATTTCTATAAGCAAGTACTTTTACGATGAAAAAAAAATACCACTCGCCAGTGATATTTCCATACGTTTGCCCGATACAAAATATATAGATTTCGTGCCATGTGTAAAAATCACAAAGTGAAAAATATCGTTTTTTAAATTCGAAATGAAAGTATCGGTTTGCCGCATTTGGCCGGCTCGGCGAATTCGAATTAAGGTCGGCGATTAGCGCATTTCTGCCAACGGGCACTCCGAGGGGTTTGGAATACAAAAAGAAAAAACCCGAGCTAAATTATTTCTACAGTGTATTATATTATACAATAATCGCAATTCGCACGACGTCATATACTGTGTCGGCGCAGAGTAAAATTGCCGTACGGAAAAAATAAAACATTTGAATATTTTTTTTATTGTTTCGAGAAAATCTCGCGTTCCATACGAAAACCCTGGGACAAAAATAAACACCTCTCCCTGGAACACACTGGCGATGATAACATGTTTATCTATACGTTTGTTCGCGACTTCTACGCTAGTTGTTAATAAAACAAACGTATAAATTAAATGGGTCCCGTCGTCGTTTCTCAGTTATTTTTTTGCTGCGCCCCACCACAGTGCGTTCGAGTGTAACAATAATAACAATATATTACAATTATTATCATCACATACCGCCGCCGTTTCGACCCAAACGACGGGAGTTGGCTTGTTATTTTTTTTCGGGAGGGATTTATAATAATATTGTATTTATCTAAATATGCAATAATAAATTGTCGAATTAAATTAAAGTCGAGTTAAATTAAATTAAATATTAAATTTGAAAAAAAAAAAAACAAACATTTCATCAATCGAAATAAAAATTCAAAAAGTCGGTTTAATGTCAACTATCAAGCTGCGCGTATTCTTATTATCGGCCACTAAAATAATAATATGCAACCCCTATATCATGCCCCGGTCGTGTACGCAAATCGTAAAAAAAAGTAAAATAAAAATAATTGACAGATTACGTAGGTAAAAAAAAAAGCTGTTTAACGTGGGGCGTGGGTGGAGGCACTCGTGGCATCCAGAGTTGTATGATAAAAATAAAATTCATTCGACCCGGTCAAACTTCGAATACTCCACTTCGAGCATTTGGGCAGTATTATATTTATTATTACGTACCGGACTTTCGATTATGCATAAAAATCGTCTTCTCGCGACGACGACGTCTACGACAGCAGCTGAAGTATAGTTCGCCTAGTCGAATTCGCACGTGCACCAAATAATATTGTTGTGCAATATATTATTATTATATTCGGAACACGGACGATACGCGAAATACGACGCATATATATATATACGTATATACCCTAATACATAAGGGATCGGACGAGGGTTATTCCGATGTGCAGCCCTTGATGTACTATTATATTATACGCGTGTGCGATGTAAGGTACGAGCCTTGACCGGGTAAACGATAAATCGGATGGATCGATTCGCCATTTATCTTAACATAATATATAATAACATATTATATTATGTATATCAATATCGATTCGATCGGCTGGCGTCACGTCTGCACGACTAATTAATAACCGGATCGAGCTATATATATTATATATATGGGTATTGGTAGGTATATGTTGTACAGTTTTACCGAACTGCAAATGCGCTCTACACGACGGAAATGGATATATACCTATATATCAGGAGGACGCCGAGAAGGGGGGAAATCGAGGGGTACGTTTTTTATTTTTATTTTTTTTATATACACGTATTAATAACATCACCATATTTCGGTGGCTCTGTGCACAGAAAACCCGAATACCCTTTCTATACTCATTAATCATCCCCCTGCTGCCTATACGGTCACCACCACCCTTCCACCCCCTCACCCCATTACGGTTTTATAGTGGCCAAGACCAATGTTATTTTTCAAAAGCACACACGTCTCGTCTGTTTATATTATGTCTATATGAATACGTATTGTAACACAAGAAGGATACCTATTATAGGTGCCCCCCCCCCCATTTCCACGTTTTCAGAGTTTTTTTTAACGTCTTATGTAATATAATATTATGTCTATTATTATTTAAGGGCAGATTTTTTTTTTCATTTTTCCGCCTAATGCTAATATTGTATTCTGGACGGGGAATCTACGACCGTCCCCGATAATCGTTACAAAACCTTTACCCAAGTCTGCTTTATAGTGATCTGCTAGACACAAAACGGATTCTCCCGGTGCATAACTCTACAGTGATGATATTATGTTGATTGTTGGACTAGGTTTGGGGCGGAATTCAAACATTTTATATCCTCACTATATTAGGAGGGAGGGGCTCGAAATACTGCCTCTGCAATAATCGTATTCATTAATTACAGCGACCTACAAAAGTTTTCCTCTTTTAGTATCTTAAAATAAACATTAACTTTGTGGCAAAAAAAAAAAAAAGAGAAAAACCATGGTAAATTAATAATAATTATACCGCCTAATGAAACTTTTTAAGCGACGAAATCTGTTTTGCCCGTTTGTCAATAATCTCTTCTACCGTGACGGGAATGTCTCGGCAAAAACTCATTAAGGTATATAATGTCGTCCTAACTATATGTTTCGCGCCTTTAGCATTTCTTAAATTAACTTTTGACCGACTAACAGTGAGAGAAATAGAACGCGTTCACTTGTGGCTGCAGTGAAGTCGTCGCATATAATATTTAAATAATATCATTAAAGTGATTATGCGAATGTGTAATCAAAACGCGTTGGTTAAGTGGCCGTGTTATTGGGCTATAAAAACGTATACCTGCAGTCGTACAGGCATATATATCTCTATATATTTACGACAACCATAATATACACATCTCGCTTAGGCCAATATAATATGCGCCAACGACAGCCACATTGTACTTATATATAATATGAACGAATGAGACGAGTGTGCAGTATTATACAGAAGCCGCCGGAATCGATTCACCGACAGCGATATAATATTTATATGGAACAATATTAATAACAATAATGATATTCGTTATTGCGGTAATGTTTATTGAGTTATAGTTTTCCGTCGATTTGGTGCGCTCGGGAGAATCAAAAACACATTATACCTACTTCGAATACCTGTTCGGGGCCTAATCCCCGTGCAAGTGATGAATTTTGATTTTTGTATACACCACCGCCGCCGGTGCCCGGGGTAATGATCCCCTGGGATATCGTCGGGAAATATATACGACGCTCAGATACGAGTACGATATTAACAACCGAAGCCAAAACGCTTGACGTCGAACAATAAAATCTCTGAGCGAAATGAAAGTCAAACAATCGATTCGCCGAGGCGCGGTGCTATAATATCGCCTCGAACGAAAACACACAATAATAATAATATATTTCGGTGAGATGCAAACCCGACGTTAATATTTCTACTTTTCTCCAGACCATCACGAAATACACGGAGGCAATGTCTGCAGTTTTACAACCTCAGATTATATTTTAATAGCACGCGTCATATTATTATCCCGAATTGATGAAAACATAATAATATCCACTGTATATTTTGTACTATTGCGATTACAACTGTCGGGACATCGAGTCCACGTGCAGAGTATTAAACTGTATACGTTTTGATAGAACAGATACAAAATATAATAATATGATATTATTTGTTGTAATGCGATCGTAAACTCAAAGTAAATCCATTTCAATTACACCGAGCCCGATATGAAAAATAAAATGAAATAGACACGCGCTCTATGTAACTATATATTATTTCACTGGGATGTATTGAATTTTTCTCCCATGTCAGAAAAGTGTTTTTCGACGAGTGAGTTCCCAATCACACCCAATATGAGAATGGTTTGAAATGTTGTTGCAGTTGTAATAGAAAAAAGATTTTTTTACCTATAGGTACCATTTTTTTTTTCAAGTGTAAACAATTCTCTTGGGAGCCTCTGCTCTTTGCTTGAACCATGGGAGTAAACGCGTGTCAGAATCAGCGACACTGACAAATTTAAAGCTTTCAATTCAATACATACATTCTATATAAGGTATATGAAGGTATATGAATATAATATATACTTGTGCTGGCACGTTTCTATCAGCTCGTATATGGAAGTAAACTATCAGCAACACTGACAATTAATGTAACAATTTCAATCCAATGACTCTATAGTACATACATATTCTATATATTGTATATGTTTGCGGATATGTTTGTCAGCTGATATCGTCTCTTAAACCCTATGATTTCAGATAGTATGGTTGCAGCCCATCTGCAAAACCTATGCTTATCAATAATCAGACATACACCTACCCATAGATACAATTAGGTCCACCCATTTTTTAACTTAAAAATAAACCATTGATCAACATTTATTAGTAGAAGTTCTCACTTCTGTCTACCATCCCAAGACGGTAATTCTATTTTTTATTTTCATTTTTCAGAAGTAAACGATTCACATTTAAACACTGACTAAACGTTTTAAAAATACCTAACAATAATGATAATAAACGTGTTTTCATAGTGATAAGTGATAACGTCTTTTTTCTCATGTATTGCCTAGAATCAAGATTATATTTTTTAATTAATATTTTAAACCATCTTACATCCACTGACAGAATGATGGTATATAACAGGGGTGGTCAAACTTGTTTTGATTAAGATCTACTGAGGGTATATTTTTTCTTTTAGGATCGACTTATGTAAAAAAAAAATGATTTAATATTAATAATAAACATACTTATATAAATAATAAAATTAAAGTGTTAAGTTATCTAAAATGAGTGTTTCATGTTAAATTTTTAAGTAATTTTAAAATGTATTAACATTTTATTGTTGATGTAGAAGCGTGTCATTGCACATCATGACCAAGCGAAGACGCTGTGCTAAAGTCTAAACCTAACCTACTCAGCTTCTATAAATTATAACTTTCATGTGAGAAAATGCCATTTCACACTAACAGGTTAATCCGAAACATAGGTATGTATTCAATAAGTGTATACACTAAATTGCAAATATATAAGAATAATTAATAAATTCTAACAATGGGGATCGACTTAGAAATCGTCTAAGATCGACCAGTCGATCGCGATCGACTGTTTGGCCACCCCTGGTATATAATATAGCCAAATACATCTAGACATAAAGCAATTAGCAATAATATTAGCTATATACACGTGACGCACCACTATTATTAACCACCTGTTTTTATCAACAAATATTTGTACACTTTATTTGTTTCTTATTTTGTACTAGTGACGGTGGACTTTCTATATTACTTCTTTTTCAACGTCAGAGACACATAATATTATAACCTCACATTTAGTAAGTATAATATTGATTTCCGTTGAAGAAATATGATTAGGTATTATATGTACACTGACCTTCAATTATAATAAACTTAAAATTGTAATATATTATGTTTAATATAAGCAGCGGCTAGTTTCGTGAGCCATAGTACAAATTAAAAAATTGTTAATATATTATATTAATATAGAATATTAACTACTTGTAATAATATTCTATGCAGAATTAATGTTGAATCGACCAACTGATGAGGTTATATTATTATAACCGTTTTAATTGTTTAAAAGTGTATAAAGTGTTAATACTAAAGTAGTATACAACTTATTATTTTTTTTTTGTTCTGTAATTACTTGTCTATGAAGAATTTATTTTGTATATAATTTTCGAGCAAATTGAACATCCCAGGAAAATCACAGGAACTCGCTACTAAACAAAATTAAATAATATATTGTCACCATGAATTATTATAATACGTCTAAAACAATCTTTCATCTTATATACATTTTACAGATCGCTTTGGTATTATTTAGACGGCGTGGATAAACATAAATGAACATTGATTTGACAAAATGATAGTATTACGGCACCTTTATATCCATCTGTAATACACCCTATACATTGTTATTTTTATTCCAATTTAAACTCAATTTTTAGCGCAAATACTCTGTTAAAGCAGTCAGTATAACACGCTACAGCTTCATTGTTGTTTACTATATTTATGAATGTGAAGCTGTCGTAAATAGTTATCGCAAGTTCATTGATTGCATGTACACGTTTTTGTATGCCCTTAGTTTGAGTTTCCAATCGTAAGCAGCTTATGAAAATTCAAAAAAATATTCAATAGGCACTCTTGTAAAATAGATGTAAAAAAAAATGGGGATATCGCTCTGCTGTACAGTTGTAACCAGTATATTCACTGACTCTCTAACAAACAAAATTATAATCTGCATAATAAAGTTCAAAATTAAAAAATTAAATAGGGTGAATGAAAAATTGAATGTCGCTTTGCTGTATAGTATGTTACGAGTGGGTCAATGTATAATGTATGGTATCAGATTTGAATTCAATGATATAATAATATTATCACTGTAGGTATATTAAAAACGGTTATGGGCGGAGACGGTATGTCACTCTGGATATTTTATATTGTTACTACCTATTTATTATAGCAAGTAAGTTGAATTAATTTTAAAATATTTATTTTTTTTGATAAAATTAGACAAACTTAAGAAGAACCTTGTATTACATTTTAAAATCTTAGATTAAAAAGAAATTGTTTATGATTTTCCCCAACTAAAAAAAAAAAAAAAACATTGTAAAATTAATACATTCATCGTTTTGCTCGGAATCTAAAAACAAGAGCGTAATTTGCACTTCAAAATTCATACATTTGAATGCTATTTATATCCTCGGATAACTTACTTCAGCATTATTTTTAAGTAGGAATCACAATGAATCCTTTTTTCCATTACAACGTTTTAAGTATTTTTAACTAGGATATTATAATATATTAATAATAATAGGCAGTTTAAAAACCGTATTTTATTATGTAATTGAACCAAAATGTATACAAGACTTTAATTAGTATATAAAAAATCCAAAGAACGCATTAATTTATATTGTTGTCAGTTCTCATTTGAGTACTTCCGTTTAAATTTTAATAAAGATATTATTGGTAGGCACTCAACAACAATGCGTTTCGGCATCAATAATAACACAATAAATAAATGAGTTTGAAAATAATGCAAATATTTCAAATAGCTTTCCAAATAAGTATGTACTATTGTATTTATAAGATATGAATTTATTATATCACATTCGTTCTCAATGTTTGTTTTATTTACCTGCAGAGTGCAGAACCATCTTTGAGTTTATATTGTAATTTAGTATTTACCATCCATTGAGAATACTTTAAAACATTATTAATTATAATATATAATATGTGTTTATAGCGTTTATATTGTTTTGTTATATATACATATAAGCTTAATTAATTATTAAATTATTTACTTTATAAGATAAAGGTACCTCCGTGCGTTTATTAGTTTAAAACTTAATATTAATAAGTTATATTTTCCGCATACCAATAGTGGTATTTCATATATACTATTAATTGAGAATAACAGTTGAGACTTGAGATATCGGACATGTGCAGAGGTACTGTTCAGTAATTTTTAAGTAAAATTTCATTGTGAGAGTGTACGCAGCACAAACGCCTACTTAACGCGGCATCACACCTGTTGTTTCAATAATCTACGAATTTTATTTCATCATCAAGACGTATCAACCGGCTGTAATTATTGCAAGCCAACATATTACCTACCGAACTATCACCAAAACGATATGAAACGTTGAAATATTTGAGGCACGACTATTTTTCAAAAGTATACTGTTCAAGAAAAACCACGGAAAAGCTGCAGTTACAACCTTTGAAATGAATTTATCTGTTCCGAATATATATATATACGAACCTATAATATACAGTTGCGTGATGCTCGACGACATAGAAATTAGGTACGTCGAAATTCCATCCGACTTCGAAGACCGACTTCGTGGGCCTCACTAAAAGGATTAATTAAATTGCTGGCCGAGGTCACTATAATACGTCATGTGTATACCATGTCATATATATAGGTATAATACACGACATGACTTGAATTCGGTCCACGGTTTAAGATATCTATATCGGGTCCGACGACTACAACAACAATTACACTGAAGGAAAACTATAACACGAGTAGGTCGTACTGACCTCAAAGACCTTTTCCTAGGTAATACCCTTTTCCGTGGGTATACCCTAACCTTCCACGGTGGGTGCGGAAATAGATTTTGTTGTGCATCGGAAAATAAATTAACGTTTCGTATTATACGCCGCCACGCCGGTCAGACGTAACGAAATCAAATTTATAAACTATATTTTTCACGTCATATATATTAATATGTTTCTATAACTCAATTCAGTTTCTAACGATCCGTGAAATGAGACGACACTCAGAACTTGGAATTTCATCTCTCGTTCCGGTGAGATGACGTATTATAGGCATTTGCAGGAGACGGCCCCTCTGAGGTTTCATCGAATATTCGTATACCGCTGTATACCCCTCGTCTTTGTGTTTGTTTATTTGTCAAACTCAACTACGTTTGTGCCGATGACCGTTATCGACACCGATTCTATTGGGGTGAGTCCATTAAAAGGGATACTGTTGAGTGATATTCTTCACTCGACGGGGTGAGTTTACAAAAGAAAATATAATATCGTTTGTAATTTTAAGGTTGGATAAATACGATTGAAATTGCGTATCGGTATTTTATTGTGTACAGTAATCACGGTAAGAATAAATATTGTAGTGAATCAGGACCAATTGATAGTACGAGACTGTTGAGAAAAATGATCGTTACACATTGGGATTTTTAAAGACGAACACATAATTTATTGTACTTACTGCAGTATGAATAATGCAGCCCTGAAAAATAATATCGAATACTTTAGGTGCACATTCACCGAGCATGAGGAATTCGGGTGCGGACAAAACTATGGCGTTCGTTCGGAGTTGATAATAACATTACGTTTTGCCTATGATAAACAATTTCGGACGAGAAACCGACGTCGTGGCATCAATTAAACAATACGTACGGTGTCCCGTGAACAACTACGGTGAATAATTTAATATTGCCGACACGCCCTTCAGGACAAATATAATATTATTATGATGTGTCATCAAAAGTCTCGGCACCGTCCCTAAATACAGGTCACCCTCAGGTACACTGCAGTACATAATATCAAAATATCGCACACGCCTAAAATAATGTGTGCAGTGCAGGGCAAAAAAGCTCCTGGGGCAACCGCGATGATTAAAGTTTCACATGGGTTATATATAGTATATTCGATTTAAAACACTTACGTTTCACAATTGTTGTACATTCGTTAGTTTCGTCGATGCCGATATGACAATTATCAAAAACCGTATTATGCGCAATAATATGTAATACTGTGTTAGTGGAGTATGAATAATATATTTCATCAGCACTTTTCAAAGTCAAATTGTATATAATGTCTATCCTTTAACATCAATTATAATACATGATATCACATCAATTGTTTAGTATTGGCGAATTTCAATAAAATATATAAAATGTATGGACATTATTCAGTCTTAAATGATGCGTTATTATAAAATATTTAATTTCTAGTATCGATCACGGTTATCTATTCGGGTGGGTAAATTTAGGTTAGGTTAGGTTATGTGGTATATCGAAATTGGTACTATTTACTTGCCCAACATTATACTGCAAGTAGGTACACATAATATAATTAAACTATGCGTATTGTGTATTTCTTAGTGTTTCTACTTGCGAGGCTCCAACGAAATTTAGTCAACGGGCAACAACCATAAATACAATCGTCTCAGTCGCAAAAGTATCTCAAGCAGAGGTCATTAATTCATAACCAGTAAAAGGTACCACGCCTTGTTTTTCCAGTCGCATATTATACTAGCTGTTCCGTGCACTTCGTCGCCCGTTAAATGTATCAACTCAATATGACTCAAACTTTGTTCAATTCGTTATTCAGTATTCGGTGTATGGTGTTCAAAATTTATCTTATCATTTCCGTTGCCCAGAATAAAAATTCTGAATCGCAGCAGTACATTATCAGGTAGGCAATCTACCTGCGGTAAGGTTAGGTTAGGTTGCAACCCTGTGCTGTCTTAACTCTAAAGTTATACCAAGTTTATTTTGATATAATACGGTGGATTAATATAACAAATTTGGTGGCTCGTAAAAAATCGCAACTCTTAAAAAATTATGATTGTTGAACTCCTTTTGGGTGTAACTCGCTGCGGTAAGTGCAACTCAGCCACCCTGGTAGGCAATGTTCAATAATTCAATTTGATGCAAGCTTGTACCTGATCTGCCCGAATAACCAATGGCGACCAATAAATAAATGCTAATTTCTAATGTAGACTGTAACCAATGGCAACTATAAATAAATAAAAATAAAATTTACAATTTCTATCGTGAATCTCAATTTCCCTGTTTCAGCACCTATTTAAAATGTGAATTTTAATTTGCCTTTTCCAAATTTTAATTTGAACCTAACCCTAACCTAACCTTTCTTATTGCACGGTGAAAATATGAGAAGAACCTCTATTCCAAATTTCAAGTCCGTACGTTGAGTAGTTTTTGAGATACAGCGATCAGTGAGTCAGTGGTATTTGGATTTTATATGTATAGATAACTAATTATTGACTAACATTATCGGACTTTATTTATGCCTAAGACCTGTTCCGTGATATCCTCTTTCATTAAAAAAAAACTGCATGACAATTGGATAAGAAGTTTTGGAAGCCAAACCGCAACAAAGATTTCTTATTTTGCTTGATTTCAGTTTTATATATATAGATAATGTACTCAGTCGGCGAGCTACCTACAGTCTTATCGGAGATAATTTGTGAGACGAATAAAAAACCGAAGAGTTGACGGCACGAGTCGGCTGTATAATATTATATTGTATTGTATCAACGAAATCTATTGCAGTAATTGTTCAACAACTATACATATAACTATTACACTAACAATCGCGCAGAATCGCGTATGGAAGGTTTGCCGAAAACAAAAAACCGTTCATTTCAGTATAATATTAGTAGGGGCAAAAACTGTACTCTACGCTTTTTATCCTCTGCAGCAGGTAACTATGGTATCTATGGTATCTACGGTATAATATTACACGCGTTGTATACTTTATCGCTCGCATATGCGTCCACGCAGCCACTCGTCGTATACATAATAATTAGCCGTGGTCAGTGCGCCGCCGATTCGAGCACAACCCTTATATATTTTCATTATATCGTATTATGTTTTAACGCACCCAAATGTACCCGACAAATTTTACCAATTACGCGGTTTCGGGAATAAATTGCCGCGTCCCTTATACCCCGCCCTCGGTTTTTGCCGATTCGACGGGGTCGCTCGCTATCAGAGAGAGAGAGAGAGAGAGAGTCGTAATTTACAAATTACAGTCGCAAAGTGTAATTTATATAACTCGTCTCGTCGGACTGGTGTGTGTGTGTGCACTGTGCGAGAGTAATGAAAACGATATTTTGTTTAAACGAATCATAGTAAATTACCCATCTTATGACAATATATTCGGTATCGTCGTCACTTCTCCGACCCCCCCCCACCATCTCAAAATGTAACTCCCCCCTCCAACTAAATTCGGTATGTACTTTACATAATATATAATATAATCTCGAGACTGAACGATCGTTTGATGTGCACTCAACAATTTACTGCGAACCATTTGCTCGCAGAAATCACGAACTCGAAGCGGTCGCAAGTCATATCATGACATGTCACAATAATAATATTGTAGTGCAATACGTTACATTATTGTATAAAGACATGCCATCAATTATTCAACCTTATTATTCAACTCCGTCCGAGAGCAAAAATATTATATTTGAGAAAAATAAGTCTGTTCGCTACCCTCGACACTATTGCTCGTAATTTGCCACTGGTATTTCACACAATGCTGAAACAGACCAGAGAAATTATTAAACTTGCACAAATATTACATAGTCATAATAATATATGATATACTGCACAGGAATTTTATGAAATATCTGAAACATGAAGCGATGGAAACGCGAATAAAGTGGTGTAAGAATACGTCTAAATTATAATAACATTATACACCATCATAAACAGTTTTAATTTATTTGTATTTACTATTTAGTATGTTAAGATAATGTCGAATAACTGTTGAGACGTATATGGTTGTTTCGCCAAGTTTACTGAGAAAAAACAATCATAAATAGTTAGAAAAAAACCGCTTGCAATCGGTGGAAACGTTTTAAAACTTCACACGTAACAACCAAAAATATTTTTTTTTAACGAATTTAATAGAGAATATGCATAAATAGGTGTTCCGGTTTTTCCATGAGCTCCACACAATAAAATATCAGAAAAACACGCAGGCCATCTTTGAGAGTATAATATTATAATATATATTGTGAGCTATCGAACCGTTTAAGATGGTATATCAGTGGCGGGCGTGGGTATTAAAAAGATGTAAGCAGTGAAAATTTTTTTCAAAAGTTATTAGAATATAGGTACTACACCTAAATACCTAATTATAAATTATGTATAAAAAAAATGTTATCCTTTTAAAATTTTTAATATTTTTAAAAATATACTAGTTGTACAAATCAAATTCGAGAAAATAAAAAAATTGAAGTATAAATACTTCAAGTCTATTAGACGAATGACAGTGACAGTGTACGTAAAAACGAGTAGAGTCTACAACGCGTCGGGCTACGTACTGGTCGCTCCTTGTTTCTCGCTTAAGCAAAATCAAATTTGCTTACAAACGCTAGTTAAATACTTGACCCCCACTTTGGCATTATAGACTATTCGAAAACAACAGTTGAGCGTAAGAAATTTCAGAATGTGTTACTCTGTATATCGTATTATGATTATGCAGTAAACATAATACAGAATGGATTAAAAATAGACCTACAATCAGTGCCGTAACTAGGCTACTTGATGCCCGTGTGCAAAGCCAAAATATAGCCGAAGCCCCTTATTATCTTTTTCAATACACACCTCAAAAACTTTTTTTTTGCAATTTTTAAAGTCAGCAGACTAAAATTCGGGCTTAAACAAAAAAAAATTTTTAATTTAAAATAATCTATAATTTTAAAACAATTTCTCAAGGCTATAACTAACTCAAAAAAGTAAAAATTTTCCAAAATGTTATTTATTGAAAATATTAATATAAATATTTGGTGAAAACTTCAATGGTCTACGGTTATTAGTTTTCGAGTTATACCAAAAAATAAAATTTTTGGTTTTAGGTAAAAATGACAATTTTTTTTATTTTTTTGACGCTTTGTAATATCTAAAACTAAAAATTTCGGTTTCGATCTCCAAAAAGTACCAACTAGATTCACTTATCTAACAGAAAAAATGCTGATCTCGAAATTCGGAATATTTTTACCACCCAATGTTGTCAATGTTGATGACCGACAGAAATGAAAAAAATTATTCACGTCTTGTAAAATCAATACATTTGTTCGTTCCTCTCAAAATCTAAAAACAGTGATCACGACTCCATGCTATATAAAAAAAATGAAATAACATTGGTTTCGTTTCCAAATCAATAATAAATAATTTATATATTTTAATAATTTTATATTAGTTTAATATATTTAGTCTTTAGATCTTTTGAGGCCCTTCGATATATTATGAGGCCCGAGGCCTGTGTGCGGTGCACACTTTGCACACCCGGTTTTTACGGCACTGCCTACAATCGATGATTTTCTTAAAATAGTTGGTAATCAGTAGACAGCGTACGACACAAATAAACAATAACAAAAACCACTACCAGCTATAACTTAAATATTTTATAAACAAATTTTAAATTTTAAAAATCATTTATTATGTACCTATTAGTCGTGATTGATCAAATTTATTTTTTTTTTTCATTTAAAGTGTAAGCAGTGCTTACAGTGCTTACATGCACGCTACGCCCCTGTGGTATATGCGCATTAACGCGGCTTGTAACGATGTGTTATACTATCGAAGAATTAATTCAATATTAATATTGGACGTGTATAATATGAAAACTGTTTTCAAACCAGAAGCCATTTTGCCATGAACATTATAATCTGATGTACGCGAAACGTGTATGACGTCGTCAGCGTCTGCTAATATTGATGGATGTGCTGGTTGATTCGATTGGACACATATTATGTTTATAATATAGTGCTCTCGTGTTATTAATGTAAGTACTTATATGAAACGGACAATGGCATTTTTTTATTTTTCTTACAACAAGGTAAGTACACTTCGTGGTTTGTCGAAAGATCATTGTACTTTTTGTAGGCTCTTGTTGGCGGACAATGTGTGGAAATATATTATTATGTTATGCGTCTGAACGATGTGTTTAAAAAAAAAAAAAACCAATACTCAGTGGCGTAGCCAGGAATTTTTATGGGGGGGGGGCTAAGTATACAAATACAATGTGTTTTTTATTTACGCTTTTAATTTTTTTATTAATCTTGATAAAATTCTAAGGTCAACATCGGTCAATGGGGGGGGGGCTATAGCCCCCTTAGCCACCCCCCTGGCTACGCCACTGCCAATACTATTATGTCGGCGTCGCGATTATATATTATCCGCACCATAATAATGGGGTGTATATATAGGTGGGTACTCTAAAATCAAAATATTATATTCAGTTAAAAAAAAAAAACAAACCAAACGATATTCTAAAATTCTAACCAACAGGCATCTATGCCGGTATATGACTACAATATTGCATGTCTTAATAAGTATACAATATTGTATAACATCATAATACATCGCATGCTCAATAAGTTGGTATACAATATTATTAATAAAAGCCTTGTGAGATAAAAACGTTTGTCGTAAAAGTAGAGAAAAAAAACCGAACAAGTTTGGCAATATAATATTATACGATATAACATTACGATCAGAGACACAAAGATTGTTTAGGGTATGCTTTTCAAAAAAAAAAAAAAGAAATCGCCTCGTCGGTGTGTGTATTTTATATTCGAAAACGTTTCAATCAGGTGATCACGTATCACGAACCGACTCGACGTGGTCCACGACTGTCCCGTGCGATTATGATAAGCCGTTTTCACGAGAATGATAAAAATATAATAATATGAAGTGATAGAGATCGCGGACGAGGCTAAATACCGAAGCGATATGATACGATATATTATGGTACCTGAATAAATTGTGTCTCGTCCAAGTTCTCGTCCAAATGGATCATCTCACCAAAGTCTTCGATCGTTGGTATTAATTTATTTTAATTTATGCGTTCTCGTGATAAAACACGCGTATAGCGATGAGTAGGGCTAGGATCTACGAGCAATACAAATTAATGGAATTTTAATTTGGTTTATTGAAAATATAGTATCTACACAAACGTTTAGAATATGCAACTAAACATTTGAAAAAATTTGGTACTTTGGTGCAACTGCTTAGTCACAAATACTAAAAACTGTATTGAAAATATAGACGACATATACTGTCAAACTATTGAGCTGATGCTTTGTATTTTTGGAATTTTAAATGACAAAAGTCAAAATTAATTTTAATTCCCATACAACACGGAACGCACTCACAATACACGACAAC
Source organism: Macrosiphum euphorbiae (assembly GCA_949089665.1). NCBI lineage: Eukaryota > Metazoa > Arthropoda > Insecta > Hemiptera > Aphididae > Macrosiphum > Macrosiphum euphorbiae. The sequence continues at coordinate 32,427,431 of CARXXK010000005.1, forward strand.
CACCATGACAAAACACACACTAATTTTACTGCAGGTACCAGGTAGCGCAGTTGTAGAACAACCTTAAATCGAATCTATAATTTTGCAGTTGTACACGAGTATATGACAAAATGATGAGACATGAGATAGTAATATTATAATAAATTAAATATTAGATAAAACATGTTAAAAATAATATATAATATGCGAAGTAAATAAACTACCATTTTGCTTTAAAGTGACGTGATTTGTGGACATTATAAACAAAAGCAGTAATCAGAGGTTGAAAAAAACATTTCGATGCACATAAATCCTAGTCCTAGTGATGAACAACTGTGAGTTCCGCTCAACGTCATCACATTGGTGGCTGGTGCAGATATCTATTTATCTTACACGTGTATTGTTTTATTATTATTTAATATACTTACAAATTTCATTAAAAAAAAAAAAAACACTCTGTTGCGTAAAAAAAAATGTACGATAAAGAATAGAAAATTCAATAGTAGTTGATTATACTTCTTCAATTTATTTTTCATATTAGCCTAAAATAATGAAACTGATAATCGCATTTCATTTGATGATTGTAATCACAATTTGATTTAAAATTTAAACACATACAATTCATAATACTATAAAAGTTATTCAATTAATCGGCACACTACAGTATAGTTACAACTTACAAGCATATAATTTGGATTTAGTTTTTATATTTTGATTCCAATATGAACGTTTGATTCTATTGAAATTTGTGCACCTGTAATCACACGAAACCAAACTTCCTTTAGGTATTATAATATTATTAATATGGCTGTGGTTATGCAAAGCGTGTATATAATACGGTGTGTATAACTTATACTATAATATAATATCGTAACTTTACCTAGTTTAACGAGCAAGTTAATTTACATTCCAGTTTTAAACCACATAGAACACGTTTTGACATAATATTATAATATTATTGGTATTATAATATGAGCTGGATTGTTTTTTACGAAAACGATAGTTAAAATCGCTCATTAGTGGCACGCGATATCATATATTATTTCAAGCGTCGCGATATTATATTCAAGCGTCACACTTAAAGAGCGTTTGAATACGTATTATTAGATGTGGATTTACAGAGTTGGAAAACATAATAAATAACTGCGAGAATTATTTTTTAATTGTATTATACAAACGGTAAATAATTGAAAAGTACATCATGGTACGCTGAATTGGCAATGGACCAAAAGAGTAATTAAAAATTGTCCACATGGCATTTTAGCAATCGTCGTACGATCGATGATATATGCCATGTCACTGCAGTACCTAAATCGTTAATTTATTAAACACATGATTTACATTTGAATTCGAGTAAAAGCACTAATTGAAGTATTATATTTTACCATTGGGGTTTTTTTTTTTTTTTTTTTGAAACCTGTCCCGAGCACTGTCGTCAGGTGATCTTGTTTTATTGTTTTAATTTCATATTGATTAATTGGGGGTTTTCCATTATTGCTTGTTTGTTTTTTAGGAAAGGATAGAGACGGAATCAAAGAAATAATGTTATGATGAATTTCCTTGTTTTACTGATAAAATCAAAATATTATATTAAATAATATATATTTTTTAATTAAATCATATATGATATAATAATGAGACGAGTAACGTAGAATAGTGGCTATATCCTGAAGAATATATTATGTTAAATTTAAAATTTAAGTTTGTAATGTTTGTTATTATTAGAAGAAAAAAAATGATAAATAGATCATACAATATTAAGTTGGCAGAGATTTTATGTTATCGGATATGCTTCTTTCCATTTAATATAATGATGTTGATGTAGTCATGCAAGAAGCTAACATCAAGAGTTTATCAGGTAGGTAACGATTTGACAGTATAAAATATTGTCAAATAGTCAAATTGTATATTAAGAAGCCGAAATTTAAGAAAACAAAATTTATTATTCACATGATTTTGTTTTTAGTGGCGTACTAATGGGAGCCTGCAAAGTATATTTTCACCACCAGGACCAACACAGTGGCCAATTCTTTTATAGAAAAAAACCGATATTCTTGATATTTAAGAACTCACTTCATAATCCGTCCTTTAACTCTGGACAAGTAAATACTTACCTATGCCAATTAAAAGCTGATATACGAAATGGAACAGCTCAGTTACGATTCACAAGGCATTACATTCTCACAAAAGCGCATAGAACGGACTGTGGCGAACTCATTAAAAAAAGACTACCATTCCCTATCAGGTAGGTATCTTGTAAAGTACAGTAACTTCTCTTAAAATGAAGTCAAACAAATAATTCAAAACATAATTTATAAAATTCACAAGGTTTTGACTTGTAATCACCCCCAAAACCTAACCCAACCCATCTAATATTTCGAAACAAACTGATTCATAAAAATCGATCTCATCCTATATCTACTTAATTTAAATGGTATTAAATTGTATGTACAGTTTGATAAGAACCTAAAATAAACAGACCCTCGTAGTCCCTGCAGCTTGAAGAGCGAATCTATTATTATTTTTTTTTACGATTTAAATACAATACCCGTGCATGTTTTTGACGTTTTGATAAATTTCGTATTATTATAATAATATGTTTTGTCCTGCTGGGTTATGATAAAATCAACTCGAAGTCAACCGTCCAGCAGCGGTGGCGGAATAATATTATTTCGTCGCAAATAATTATGTGAAAAAATTATCTTTCTTTCTTTGCTCGACGTGTTACTCTATACGATTATAACAATTATTACCGACCGGACAGTAGGATATTAATATTATAATTATGTAATGGACATTATGTGTTCACCGACTACGTCTCCGCAGATGCAAATGACATATTGAACTGCGCGGCTAAGAATTTACGAGAATTTCGATCACCAGACGCATATTTTGAAATTTTTTTCCTTTCGGCGCTAGGGATCAGACCGAGACAGACTGTTTTTGCATACAAAAATGTATACCTACAAGGTATCCACCCGCCCACCCCCTTGATGTTTATAACGGCATTTCCAACTGCAAAAAAGTCCAAACCAATAATTTACAAAATTTGCGCACAATTGTAACGATTCGTGTAATCGGATATGATATTTCTACGATACACCTAAAGTCACCTAGGTGGCCAGGTATTTTGTGGCACCACTCACCAACCGACGATTTCGAAGGGGCGATCGCTCCCCAAAATAATACCTCCGACACGCCACTAGGGTCCGCGATTGTACGCCTAAGACGGAGAGCTCACACAATCTTTCAGATAATGTTATCCGTCGAAAACAGAGTTATTATCAAGGTGGATGTGATATTTCTACGATACACCTAGTCACCTAGGTGGCCAGGTATTTTGTGGCACCATCCACCACTCACCAACCGACCGTTTCGAAGGGGCGATCGCTCCCCAAAATAATACCTCCGACAAGCCATTATAGGGTCCGCGATTGTACGCCTAAGACGGAGAGCGCTCACACAATCTTTCAGATAATGTTATCCGTCGAAAACAGAGTTATTATCAAGGTCGATATGATATTTCTACGATACACCTAGTCACCCAGGTGCAGGACTGTAAAGAATACTTTTGAAAAGTACTTGAGTAAGTACTCAAATACATTTTTTTTTAAGTATTTAAGATACTAGGTACTCAAATACTTTAATTGTATAGTATTTCAAATACTACTCAAATACTTTGAAAAAGTATTTGGAATACTTTTCAAATACTTTTGGTTTTTAAAGTGGGTTTCTAATTATTGTAATATAGACACATAGGTAGTAAATTTATAATCATTTTTATTTATTATTTATTAAATAAATGTTTATTACATTTTTTTTTTTTTTTTTTACATGAAATTTACAATCGGCTTTTAACTAGAACAATAAGCAAATGTGCATAGGGTATTTGAGTATGATTTTTTTTTGAGGGAAGAAACCACCCATTGGTGATACTACCTATTTTGTGTTCTTAATTCATTCTAAAATTTCTAAAATTATTTCGAATAAAAATAAAATGTTCGAAATAAAAAACCAAAGTATTCAATACCAAAAATTATTTAATACAAAAAAAAGTATTTAAAATACCATTCAAAATACTTCATGCTGAAAGTATTTAAAAAGTTATTCAATACTTAAAAAAGTATTTGAATACTTTTACTCAAATACTTTACACTTTACAGGACTGCCTAGGTGGCCAGGTATTTTGTGGCACCACTCACCAACCAACCGTTTCGAAGGAGCGATCGCTCCCCAAAATAATACCTCCGACAAGCCACTATAGGGTCCGCGATTGTACGCCTAAGACGGAGAGCGCGCACACAATCTTTCAGATAATGTTATCCGTCGACAACAGAGTTATTATCAAGGTGGACCCACCTTGGTTATTATGTCACCTATATACGCTTAATGATATGATATCAGCGGTGTCATGACAATATCTCCGTGTCGTTTTAAACGTTTGTGATTTCGTTTTCTGCAAAACCGATTTACACTGTTTCGATGCAATATCAAGTCATGCTGTCTGGCAGAAACCTACGGGTGCCCCATTCAAAATTCTGCCAAACCCAACACACACGTGTTCCTCCCCCTACCGACATAACAACACACAAAAATAAACCACTAACACCCAATGGCCTATGTTGCCGCGGGTTATCCAATAAAAAAAAAAAAAAAAAAGTCATGCTGTCATTATATGACACGACTGTGCGTGGAAATATATTATTCGGTGCTCGAGGTTTTCGTATTTTACCGTGGCCGTCGCCATCTTAACCTAATATTTAAATTTTACGATTCGCACCATGTCAAATGAAACAAACCAGCTAAAGCTACTTATAAAACCTATCAGCTGTGTACCGGTTATATTAATGTAATATCCAAGTCGATTCTAGGCGTTTGCATAATATATATTTTATCGTTTTGTCTGTGCGCCAGATATCGTAGTAGTCTGACGTAAAAGTAAGACCCCATTTCGGTTTTTCAAACAAGAATATAAACCATAAAGATATCGCAGGTCACTATACTTATTATAACAATGAGTTATTTTTTAATTGTTCGAGGCACATTGAAAATAATATCCGATTCTGCGGTGCAGGTGTCACATAAATATTCATTTGGAAATTCGGCCAACGTTTTATCGTAGTATACCTAATACCTACTTCGAATACAAGTTGAAAAATTACAATAAATTAAAACAAAATAATATAAACGTAGACATATTTTCAGCTACTGTTCTTTGAACAAACCAATTTAAAAATCGCAAATATTGTACTAATATTTTAACGCGTCTGCACTGTAACCAATTACCATGAATTATTCACCTCGAGGTCTTAGGTATGATGGAATGGGATTTTTAATGCAGCATTAGATAGTATACAAATTAGTTTGTAAAATATTTTTTTATTGTAAAAACAAATATCGTCTTACAGATACAATTGAAAATTGAAACCGTTCGGTCAGCTATACATAGACATTTTCGCGGTACCGAAAATATTTCAACCCAGTCGATAATGCCTAGACGATTAAGTCGAGTGGAAAACCCTAAACTACTGAAAATTTAAACAAAAATTGTATCGAATCGGGTTTTGAGAGTTTTAATTTATTTGTTATTATATCGATTTAATATTTTCATATCATGTGTAAGAATTTAATCGTTGCTCACTTCAAAACTCGAAGCCATGAGTAGATTTCCAAACAGCAGCCTTCACTTCCGACCAGGTCACACTGAACCGAAATAAGTAAGCATGTTGGGGTACCTATAGGCTTAAATAAAAATACAAACCGAGTGGATACGAAATATCAATACGATCCGGCTATATAGATGAAAATTACCTCATGCACGCCGTCCAAAGTCAGTGCAGATATCAGTCTCAGCCCGGAGTAATTTTTATCATGGTTACATATTATTTACACATACATATCAGCTATAGTACGAATAAATAAATAAATAAATAAATAAATGATGTTAATATTTAATAATTAATAGTTCTAGCGGGATTTAATTTTTTGGACGAAAAATATGGTCTCTCCCATGATAGCTGATCTCTTAGACTTTAATCACGAAGCAATAGGCTTTCCCGAAAATTACACTTACCTACGCTTGGCGTTACCATATCATGCTGACGATCTGTTGCGCTAAGTCTTTGAGCGTAAATCAATATTGTTATATAATATTATTATGCTCTGCCATAGGCGTGCGCACGGGGCGAGCCGGTCAAGCCCAGGCTCGACCTGAAACTTTTTAGGGGCATAGTAAAATGTGCGTATATATTTAAATATTTTATTATAATGCTTATATTATAATAATATGTTCGTGGAGATCATGAAAATTTTGTTTGTCGTGAAAGTACAAAAAAATCAAAAATATTTGTGTGTACCTACCTAACCTAACCATTACATACATTTTATTAATCTAAAAAAATACAGTATACCTTTATAGGTACAAATACAATAACTATAGTACTATAGACATTAATAGGTTAATATATTATCAATATGTATGTTGGTGAGTTAAAAAAAAAATTAGGGGCGCAGTCCAAACATTAGGGCACTATAATTGTCTAGGCTTGACCAGAAATTTAAGTCTGCGCACGCCTATGTGCTCTGCGCATGTTTCGATGGCACAAAAACGGGCGATTACAAATTTGGCGTTGGTAATGGCTATACAAGGCAGTGTGGGAGGATAAAAAGATAACCACACCTGTGTGTAACAGGTCAAAACCCAAGTCCCACACCACTAACCCTATACCGTCGGTCGTCGACGAGTATATTAACCATAATAATAATATGGTTTGCTGGAAATCCGTATCGTTTCCGCGGGGTAGTGACTAATGGACGAGCCGCAAACCCAATTCACTATTTTCGGTGTCTCTGCGTCGATATAGCGTCTAGTAACACAATAATACACCGCAATATAATCTAACACGGTTTATAATAATAATATAACAACAATGATCATGTATGAACGCACTCGGCCCGATCATAATTAATCGTCCGTTATTGCGTATTTCCGGTAAATTAGCGAATGTGTATAATAATAATATGTAAATGCGGGGTCGCCCACGACGTTTTCCCGATTTCCCGTGTTTGACTGAGGCTGCAGGAAAGCGGAAAACCGTGGCGAGTCACCCTGTATGCATGTTTATTACGTGTTGATATAGTACGAAAATGCGAACCGTTGTAATATAATATAATATTATTATTATGCACATATATAGGTATACCTATTATAGGACGTCGTAGCTCGCCGTTCAGAACTATACACCGCGGTTATTATCGTATTATGTGCCTAGGTTAGTAGTTATTAGTTATTTCCAATCTGACGAAACATTAACAATAACATTGGCTATACTATAGCCAATTAACAAATCTCAACCCGGGGGGCGCGCCCCCCTAGGGAGGCGTGACAACATTTCAGGGGGGGGAGTGAATACATGTTGAAAAAAATTAAAAAACAAAAAATTTGGCGTTTTCTACGCCGTGCCAAAAATCTATTAATTATGTATAATTGTAAATTATAGGTTATATACATATTAATCCAATAACCAAATTTAAAGTATGTGATGACTTATGACGTATATATTATATATCCATATATTAATCCTATATCTAAAAAAAAAAAAAGGTCATCAATCTTGTTGGTGGGGCGTGAACTCAGATAATAGTTTGAAGGGGGGGGGGGGGGCGTGGACCTCAAAAGGTTGAGAACCCCTGGGTTATAGTACAAGGTTGTTGTGTCTCGATGACTCCGATGGTCGTCGGACGTGAAAACGAACAAACCGTTCCTTTCCTGAATAATGATATAGGTATGCATAAATGATGACTATAAGGTTGTGTGGCTTACAAATTTGAACGGATAGTGTGATTGGTATGAATCATTTGTTCGAAAACTGTTTTATAATAACTTTTAATGCTTCGTCTCCAGAAATTATTTTGATAATATTACTTTATGATGTCTATATGGTAATAATAATATGTAAATTATTGTAAGTGGTGTTTTTGGTTGCTATGTGGTTGTTCGTGGACATTGATGATTATTGGCAATACTTTATTCATTTTAGGACTTGATTATACTGCGTTTTTTATTTGTTATACTATAATAATATTTCGTGTTTTCATGTACGACGTCACTTAATTACATCGCTTCGTAATCTGGAGTCTGTTTCAGATATGAAAATATGTCTAACCTTCACATAATTTAATAACTATAATAAACGCGTTAGACTTCATCGTCTGCAAACAAATCGAAAACATAATAAATAATAATGTAAAGAGTAACTTCTCCAAAACTGACTTAGATCAAAGGAATGATCTGCCTGCACAGTGAATGGAGTTCGATACCGTCCAATGCTCACTGATTTCGTTTGGCCTCGTTCGGATCAAATATGAACATCGAGAATGTATGGTAAGACATCGAAAGTTGCGACTCTAGCTCGGCTGCGATCGGGTGATGGTCAATTTCATGGAACAATTAATTAACTCCTGTAGTATGAGGGGAGGGGCATCATATGCCCGATATTGTTTTTCACGTTTCAATTTAAACTGAACAGAATGGTAAGTTTTTTATGTTTTTTTACAGCAAAAAAATGTCATCTATATCAGTTTACAATCCTTTTTGAGACACACTATAATATATATTATAACCGTAACGACTTCGAAACGTGTCTCGCAGCGAGTCCGATTAATACTTACCACAATGTCTCGGCGTATATATTGTGGTTATTACCACCTCCTACACCGTCGGACGGAATAGTTCGGAATAGTTTGACGAAACTTTTCAGACGTGTGTGTATATATATATAGGTAGGTATGCGCTACAATATAATATGTGTGTGACGATTTTTCAGCTTTCAAACTTTCATGGAGCAGCGACCACTCAGGAACGTCGCGAGTGTCTTATATACCTGCTACTATATTTGTACGCTCTCCCTCACGAATAAAACCCATTAATTGTATAGTACATCATTCGACTCGAAAGCAATTAACGTTCCGGCGCGAACAATTAAACATTTATTATTTCTTCGGAATTCGTCTGAAGGTATTGTTTTTAATCCGTCCAAACTACATTTTAACAACGTAGTATATATATATATAGACGTAAATAATGAAAAACGGCCGAATACCACGGGAATGGCCCTGCAATTTGTAACGACGAATTGACTATATATATATAAGTGGAGGTAAGTAAATACCACCAGCTACCTCGTCCCTTAAAAATAAGACTCCAAAAATAAATCATATATATATACGCGATTCGTTTTTGTACAATCCTTCGTCGTCGATATCGTCGTCGTCCATTACTGTATTTTCTACAATATTTAGTTTGTCGATTTCGTACGTTTCATTTTAATATTCCACAACTGAACATCAAAGTCATAATATATAACTGTGCATGGGCGTTTTGAAGAAAAAACTTTCAGTCTACCGTATACCTACAGTAGGTATAGTGCGTTGTACAAAAATACAATTTCCAACGACAAATTAAACGTAAATAAAGCGTTCAAAGCGTATTACTTTTTAGTTTTTACGACGGTAGTAAAAAAAGAAAAATGATATTTTAACAGTGCGGCGGTAACGAAAAGAAAAACTTCTTTATTGTTGTACCAGCGGTTCACGAGCAAATGCATAATATACTTAGTAAGTATAGTATAGGTGCATATTATATAATGTGTAATATGCATATACATATATTATTATATACATAGAGTTATTCTTTTTAACAGTAATAAACACTATCATTATCTCTAAAGTTATTAACGTTTTTGGGGAATATTTTTCGTATGATTCGAATTCGTTAAAAAACAATATTAATTTTAATACAAAAGTATATTTAACATCATTTCAAAAAGTAAAAACAGAAAAACAATTGATTATGATTAGGGATCACTATCATGTACTTAGATAAACTGTCTTTAGTAAAACGTTGACGGTTTGGGCTTAAAATATTTGTGTATATAGAAAATGTAATTTGGTGCAGACTGACGATCAATTTCGAATCTATAGTAATAGTGTATACGCATTATGAACACTTTTTAATCTATAGATAGGTAGTATGGGTACTTTTATAAAAGTTAAATTAACTGGCCATACCAAATACTCGATAAAGTATTTTGTGATATCGGTAAATATCGTCGATATTAAAACCCAATAAAAATAATAAACAGCCGACACAGAAAATCTTAACGATCTGTTATATATGTATGTGGTGTATAAAACTATTAAATCAATCGAAAAATAAACACAATAAAGGCATTTGTAAGTGAAAAAGGCAAAAAGGCATTTATCAGTAAAAAAGGCAAAACAAAAATACGTTCATCATCTTACATATTAAATGACACACATTTTTATACAAACATTATTTATCTATTATTATTATTATTATTATTATTAAAAAAAAAGGCTTTTGCCTTCAAATCCGAACCTTAATTATGATTTAACTGTAAAAGTGCTATTTTGTAATAAGTAGAAATTATATAATCATATAAATAAAATTTAAAAAAATTTAAAAACGTTCGAAATAACGATGACTATTGAAAAAAGAATCTCATCCAATATGATACGCTGAGTATAGTCGATATATGGAGACAAAAATACCGTCATCGTTCGAGCCTGACGTTAAAGTGAATTGATTTGTCTTCGGCGGCGACGTATACCAGCCATACCGAACCTGGTAACGCAATAATATACTATATTATTATGTATAGGGTAGGTACCACGGCATCATATTTATGTTTATGTTTATGTGCCGAAAACAGTGGTTATCGTTCGACACCCACACACACGTACACAGCTGGTTTATCACCTCATAATTATATTATAGGTAGGTAAGATAAGCCGGAGATACGAGCCGGTCCACGTAAAATTAATTACGCTTTTTCCCACTAGTCAGTTCACAAAAACCCGTCGACGCGACTTGTTATGAAAAACCATATTTATTCTAGTAAGTTATAAATTGTGTTGTGAGTCGCGAATCGGCAGTGTTGTTTGAATATTATAACGCATATTGTTTGTATTAATCGCCAATGCTCGAATCGCCAGTGTCAGGCTATTATAAATATTATATTATTTTACCAGGTTGCCTCAAATCGCCACATATTGAATCATTACCAGGCTTGAGAATCGCCATTGATTGTTTTACATTATTATCAATGCGTAAGGCGCGAGTGGCCAGTGTATTATAAATATCGTTTTTGTTCGGTGCTAAGTACCGAGTATATTATTATTATTATCATTGTGAGCCATAAAGGACAACCTATATATCATTCAAATTGATGTTATTCTTCGCCTGTTGTTCCACTATTATTATGGTTATTATAGGAGCAGCTGGCCAGAATGATCTCCCCTCAAAACTGTGAGTTTTTTTATTATTATAATTTAAATACCTTGATGTTGCTGTGATTTTGACATAGTCTTTGTATCCGTAATATTATTATTCTATTTGTATATTGTACAGCAACTCATTTTTACCTAAAACGTGTTACCATTTTCTTTTAATCATACGTACCCACACATGTACACACCAACACAGACACCACACACCAACACTCTTCAGCTTTGCTAGGCTAACTCGGGCCACCTCTTTAGAGTTTGCTGTACAAATTTACACACTAATCTACGGTGTGTGAGTGTCATTGACGAAGCAAAGCAGTGACCGGGTAACATGGCTTAGTATTGTTCCGTTCCCGGCGCCAACGGTTATCGTCTCTATATTATTATACATAAGTACATAACCGACATTGTTATATTTTACTGTACGACCAACCTATCCCATTTCGGTACTCATTATTTCCTACATTTGAGAACAATGTGTGATATTATTTTTATTTTTTTTTTTTATTTAAAGGTTTACAGGCTTCAACAGCTATGGTTATTAGCCGACAATGATAAAGAGAAAAATAAAATAAAAATAAAAAGAAGAAGATTATTAGATTAGATTACAGTAGTTATAGGTTAAATTAACATATTTGGTTAAAGGTTATTTAAGTAAGTTTACAATTGTGTGTGGGCTTAATTTATATTTTATTAATAAGTTTGTCTTTGGTGATGAACTGGATGGTTTTTTGAGTAGATTCTTCATTGAGGGCTTCTTTGATGTTGGGAGGGAGGTTTAGGAGTGTTCGAGTTGGCTCGTATATCGGGCATTCTTCGAAAATGTGTATTATAGTGATGCGAGTTTGGCATATAGGGGGTTGGTCTTTACTGATAAGGAAGGAGTGTGTTAGAAACGTGTGACCGATTCTAATGCGAGTGATGGCAATATTTTGACGTCGGCTGAGATTCATTGGAGTATACCATTGTTTAATTGAACTTTTTACGTATTTTAGTTTGTTTGCATTGACCGGGTAACACGGCCTAGTATTGTTCCGTTCCCGGTTATCGTCTCTATATTATTATACATAACCGACATTGTTATATTTTACTGTACGACCAACCTATCCCATTTCGGTACTCATTATTTCCTACATTTGAGAACAATGTGTGATGTTATTCTTGCACGCGCTATCGTGTCATCGATACGTTCGAAATATTACATTGTCTACCGTATACGATTACGCTCGGCTCTTGTGGTTTTATTGACGACCGTATTATGCGCTTTAGGTTAGGTTAGGTATATACCTGTGCAAGGGTATACACGAGCGTTGTCGCTGGGGCCGCCGTTATGCGCGTCTTTTATGTTTGTATATGCATATCTTAAAGGGACCGTAAAAAAAAAGAGAAAAAAAACTAGGAAAACGTTTATTCCCGCGCGTGTGACGCGGTCGTAAAGGAAAACCGATCCGGCTGTAGGAAAATACTTATCTTTAACAATGCAGTTTATCTATATTTATGCCGAAACCCATTAGCCATTTGAACTGCTATTATACATAATGCAGTGTGAAAAAACACTCTTACTACCGAAAACGCATTTCGGTCCGATGATAAATAACTATCGTTTTTTTTTTAGTGCTGCGCAATAAAACATTTTTCCACCTCGCGCAATAATCATCGTGATGGATAATAATATATTATTGTATTATGTATTTTCTTGTCCAGAAAAAAAAAATTAACAACTGAACAATAATTTAAATTAATTACAGTGATTCTTCATTTTTTCGTTATCAGCGTATTTCGATTATTCGATTATTCACTCGCCACTCTTTTGGTATTAATACAAATAATGACAATGGTTAGGTACGACCATCCGAAAGGTTTTTTTTTTTTTTTGTTACAATACTGTTCTTATTTCTGCAATACTATTAGTGATGCGATGTCACGACTCGAGATTTCTAAAACTTTTTTTTCTAACACCGGACACGCATTACGACACAACTCGTGGTTTGTAATGAGCCAGATAGGATTTTTAATCATGAAGTCACACCGTGAAGTCTTTTCGATAGTGATTGGCATACGTGGGTTCATATAATATTATAGATAATATACGTTTGATTGGAAAAATATCACAGTTTTATTCCTATCTCGCCTCACCAGCGAGGAGTTCCATCTACATAACGCACGACGAGTGTGTAAACAAACGAGCGCTGCTGAACAAACATCAGATCGGGCGTATAGTTGATGATTTCTTGAAGACGGTAAGTGAGTACCGTTTATGGTTCGTCTGGTATTAATGAAACCAAGATAGCAGCGGTTCGCCGACTACACACTACAGAATGTGCTCGAAAAAGTAAACAACAAATTAATAGCTTTTGGGGGAAAAAAAAAATCGATAGATAATATTCTATTAACGTGAAATAGTTCAGCCACTTCGAAGAAAGCATTCACACGATAAGGAATTCAATAATCGAGTTTTGTCGTATTATATCAAAATATTTGGTGCATAAATATAGGTAACTGAATTATGATATATTATAAATAAGCGATTAAAATTTGGAAAACTATTGTTATGTACATGAAAATATTAAAAATGTTTGTACCGTATCATCAGCGTATGAAACAAAAAATTACGATTATAATATTATGTCCTACACCTTTCTATGTAATGTGCCAAAATGTATTGTTGTTCTGTCTGTTTTTTTTTTTAATTGTCCCAGAGTTTAAGTCGTGAGAAACTTTTACAGTCTGCTCGTGCAACGGTTCAATCAATAGTGCTTGTGTGATATTAATTTCTTAGAAATTATCCTATTTGGTTCGAATGACATCCAGCTGTGACAAGACATGATTGTTCGTGAAATGTACGAATTGGGGCAAACTGATTAATCCCGCTGATAATAAGACGTCAACTCGAAGAATAGTTGAAAGCTTCAGCTATCTGTGTTTTGAATATCTTCCAAGAACGAACGACTTCACACGACTCGTATATAAGATTCTGTAGAGGGGTGAGTATTATTTTTTTTTACAATAATTATGTACTTGTCATAACGCCTCGACTCCACCTGTGGAATCCACGATCCAATAATTCTGTATAGTCATTATTTATATAGCAGAGTAATTAACCTAGTTGATTGCTTTTCTTCGGCTATTTCAGAAATTCCTAAAAGCAGGAGAAAATGTTATCGACAGTTTTGTGAAAAATATTTATAGTCCTAAATCCCCGCAAATGTTTTATAAAAGCTCAACTCAAAATCGTTTTCGAGTCCTGTGAATAACCATGTCTTCAAAATAAATATTATTAATAGGTACACTGGTACCAGTGTACACAGTTGTTTTTCTCTCAATTTTGCATTCACTTTTTCATCCATAAAGTGTATGATTTTTAATTTTTTAGAAATGCGTTTTGACACAAGGTTAATCTTGCACCACATAAATATTACTATAAGTACTTAAACATATTTCATGAATCAAATATTCAAAATATTGAATTAATATTATAATTGTATAATAATCAATTATCAAATTACGCTTTTCAGTATTCAGCCATTAATACTTTGGCTAACGAAAACAGTTGTAGGTGACACAATCAGACGATTAAACCATAATAATATCCTACACCAAGATAATAGTGCAGAGACATGAACCGTGTTACCTTAAAACAAAACCAATTTTTCAAAAATTATATTAACACAAGTCGGGCATTGAACAGTTAAAAATGTTGCTTTGACAAGCGGCGTAGCATAATTGCCTATACAATACGCCGTGTTATAAGGTATGTATTAATTGCCACGCTAAGCATCTAAAAATAAAATGCATAACTTGTATTGAAAACTCAGCTTGCTTCACTCACATAAACACAAGACATCGTGTAGGTTTTATGTATTATTATTGTTTTTATAAACGTTATCTATATTGTCATAATATATCATTGTTCAAAGACGATTTCAAGCTGTAACTTGTTATCAGTGTTATTTTATGATGTTTTATTATTTATTGTTTTTTTGAATTACAAAAGAAAATACCAAAATATATTTTCTTTAAGACAGATACGCAGTCATATGTTCCCTATTATTTTCCAATTTGTCGGCAGTTTATTTTTTCTTGCACACAGGAAAACTGTTGTGGAAATCAAAGAATGACCTTTTTAAAGTACCCACAAATGAAATTTTCCATCTCAAACGTTGAGACATGAAACTTTTAGAGTTCTCATTCTTACCTGAATAGCAGGCACATACATGAAAAAAAAAACCGATATTGTTAAACCAATACATTTCTCGGTTCGTTCGGGATTTACAATTTCCATCAAGAATTTGTACATCAATTATTTGATTGGTAAAAAGTAAATGGATTGAATTTTTAACATTTTATTAGGTAGTTAACAAACAATTACTGTAACAGTCGGAAGTCATAAAATATTTTATCTTACTTTTTATAAAAGAAAAATCAATCGAACTGATATAAAAACAAATATAAAATGTATGATCTACTAGCAGATACAGCAAGATTGTGTCTCCTAAAATTCAAATTTAATTTCATTACGGCAAATTTTTGTACATTATATTATACTAATAATATGTCAATACAATTTTATTATATAGGTGAATTTTTTTATGAAAGTGAACCACCGTAGCATTTAATTCATATTCCTAGTACCTAGTTTGAAAATAGTATCGAAACAATTGTAAATATCACTGAAGTGTGTCCCTCGGTCTTATCCATGTGTAGTGGTGAAAAAGCTGTCTGGTGCTTGGAGTTTGGTAATTACAATAGGTGAAACAAGACATCTCATTTCCCCTCATCCCTGACTTATGTTAAATACATCGACAATAATTGACTAAGTCCGTCCCACGTATCTTACGCATAAAGAAATTTGTTCTGATAGTATTTTTTACGAATTAATCACATTTACGTTATAAAAAAAAATATTATAATATATATAACCACCAATTATTAATACCACATGTAAATCGGTTATTATTAAAAACGATTTATTTTTGTGTTTTATTTTTTAAGGGAATTTCAGGTTTTTAATTTTGTTTGACATAATACGTATTTATCTATAAACTGTTACCAACTTAATATTAAATAACCAAAATAGTGTTAAAATGTTTTTAAACTACAATAATTGTACAGTGTATTACAGTGGGGGAAGGATTTATATTTTAGAATTTATCATTCATGACATTGTTACCACGATTTAAGATATCTATTAAATCGTAGTTGTCACTAAATTCAATACTTTAACTAATTAAAATGGAAGTGTTTCATTTTATTTAAAAAAAAACTCCGATCATGTCTATAAGTATTTAGTAGTTTTGTTCAATATATATATTGTATGATTCAGTATTTATGATCATTGTGATGCTTAAGCCGATTCAGTAATAACTCACTGATAGAAATTGATAATTATTTCTGCTCCAAGTGATTAAAGTATAATATAAACCGATCATGTTCAGTGTTCACTGTCATCGACTGATACGCTCTGTGTTATAGTGCAAACCACGTTTTACACGATTTAAATTAATTTTAATACTACTGCTGCTGTCCATGTGTAATTAATGGCATACCCGATTGGTCCGTTCAGATAAATGTCATAATTATCATCTTATAATATTTAAATAAATTAAGTAAACAATAATTTCAAAACATTATAGTTTCCTTCCGTTTTGTCCCTCAATTTCATATTCTGAGCGGAATAATTTAAATGTATAATGAAATGTTTTTTAAAAAAAAAACTGTTTACGTGTCTGTCATCAACTTTTGGGGAAGTAAAAATGCTTCAATCTTCTACTTCAGCATTTTTTCCTGGTACGAATGTGAATCTAGTTGGTACTTTGAGTGGGTCAAAAGTAAAAAATCAGTAAGCGTTTTAAAAAGCGTTAATACATTCATTATTTCTATTGAAGTAAAAATACAACATTTTTAATAATAGGTAAAAATGCACATTTATTGCCGAGAAAAATTAATTTTTTTTTTGAATTTCCTATACTATATGGTCAGTAAAATTCTGCCAAAATAATATTTAAATGGATGAATGGTGGTAATACGAGTACACTGTTTAAAATATAATTATTTAGGTTAAATATACTATAATTATAATACGTATAATATCAAGGAATATATTTGATAAGAAATTAATAAAAAATAACTTTCGTGAAAATTTACATCACTATAGATGATTCGCTGGTATCATAGGTGTAAGGTGAGCATGGAAAATTATTCAAGAGAGCAGTCGTCCGTTTGCAGCAGCTGCCACGCACGCGTCCATTGTAAACAATTCAAAACAATCCGAATACCATTAAAAGGACACCCCCTCCCCCCCCATGGCTCCTGCAAGAAGTGTTGTCTCCGTCTTACTAACGTACGGCGTATACAATTTGTGTTCAGATGTTTCAGTTTTCCGCAATAAACTAATGACCTTTAATAAGAGAGAGAATAATTATTTGCTGACCTATTAGCAGACTGAAATGTAAGTTTTTTGTAAGTCTTTAAGATATTTTATGAGTATGAAAAAAAACCCACTAGAAAGGACAGAAACACTTTTAGGGTTGAATTATATAACGGTCAATATTCTCTCTGTATTATCATCAAAGGCTATTACGGAAAATTGGAACAGCACTTTACCCAAATGCGCAGTTTTTGCAGTGCGTTCGTAAGACGAACACAACACGAGCAGTGGCCCCTAGTGTCTTAACTGAAAACAGCAATCGAGTGTCTCGGCCAGGTCGAAAGCGCAGACGATGAGGCGTATAGGAAGGAAACGCGAACGGACCCAAAAGCAATCGCGTGACGGCCGCCGCTGCAGATAAAAATATTCGCACGGTGAAATTAAATCAACAAGACCCTGCTGACGCATTATCATCATAATTTGCCGACCTATTAGCAGACTGAAATGTAAGTTTTTTTTGAAGTCTTTAAGATATTTTATGAGTATGAAAAAAAACCCACTAGAAAGGACAGAAACACTTTTAGGGTTGATATACGTACAACGGTCAATATTCTCTCTGCATTATCATCAAAGGCTATTACGGAAAATTGGAACAGCACTGGACCCAACACGAGCAGTGGCCTAGTGTCTTAACTGAAAACCGCAATCGAGTGTCTCGGCCAGGACGAAAGCGCAGACGATGAGGCGAATAGGAAGGAAACGCGAACGGGCCCAAAAGCAATCGCATGACGGCCGCCGCTGCAGATAAAAATATTCGCACGGTGAAATTAAATCAGCAAGACCCTGCGGACGCATTAGAGTGTACAATAACTTTTATTAATTTTATGTTTTGCGCAGTTGTAGTGTGGGGCCCAGTGTTCGTTTACGACTTGGACAGCACGCATATAGAGCTGTATAATGATGTACAGAGTGATCCACCAAGCTCATCCCCATCCTCATTTTTCGTATTTTATTAATCGAATATAATATTCTATTAATGACTTTTAGAGATACAAGTTTCTGTTTTTCCAATAATAACACCGCCTCCCTACCACCCTTTCTAATGTAAATTATTTGCCTGTTAATTTTTAGGCCGACGTATGAAAAATCAAAATTCGAACTAATAGTTTTTGAATTATTCAACTCTGTGTAAAATGGATAATAGAATTCCGTACCTAGTCCATGATTATGGATTTTTGGAAGATATGGTGACCTCAAAATTTGATGATTCTCATTAATCGACGAACATATTTTATATTTTGTAAAAATGGTTAAAAAACGTATTTTAAAATTCAGAAAAATCTAATTTTGAATACAATGTAATGATATTTACATCATTGCACCAACACAGTTTCATGATTCAATATCATCATAATACTATTAAATATTTCATTACCCAAAAACCACAATAATTATATGTACCCATTATATTACCCAAAATTATACATAACAACAACAGTCCTGTTGAAGCCTTTTTATATTAAAAAAAAAAACAACAGTCATACTCATTATGAAATCAAATGACTATAAAATATCTAATAAACACTATCAAAACATAATAAATATCTGTACCCATGTACACTGATATTATTCAAAATGTACTAAAAACTATTAATAAGTAATAACCAATCATATATATATACATATTATGTACAAATGTCACTAATCTTACAAAAACATATTTTGATTATACCCATGTACTTATGTAAAATAAACAATAACAATTTAATATGCAACAACAAGGTATCATAGGTCAATACTATAAGTAGAACCCCCATTTCGATATTTAGATCAGTCTGTTCATATTAACCAAAACTGCCTCATGCAGTATCACTCGCACCGTCTTATTTCGCTACCAAAATTATAAAGCGATTATTAACTTAACGTACTCATTCAAATCATATAATATCTTGTTGTGAATTATTTAAATAACTTTTATTTCAAACCAAAATTGTACTTACATTGTTTCAAGAAAAACTAACATCTTCAATACTCTCTTTTTAAATTCTATCATTGTTCAAGTCTAGCAACATCGACCAGGTAAGAAATTATAATAATATATACTATCATACGATTCCAACAATACAATTATCATCAACGATAAGTTAATAAAGACACGCAGACTCAGGTGCATCATAAATTATCATAACCTTCGTTTATAAATCTATACTCACGATCCCAATCAATCGTAATAATTATATGCTTTAATTTATAATAAAAGATAGGATAAAGAAAGTCGACATCAAATCCCTTTAATTATTATTTATTAAATTAGCTAACTATACCATCTCAGTTAATATATTATTATAAGGTGAAGTTTTATCAATAGCAACGCGCAAGCTTTGATTTTTAAATCATCACAACATTCATTATCAAATGTAAAATTGGGAGTAATCGTGTTTGCAGAATCACGCTGTATTACATAGGTACCTACAGCGGTGCACACTGTTTTTTCTTTTTATTTATTTGTTAGAGGTATCGAGCGCATATTTTTAAGTGTCATACCCGCTTGAATACTATAGCTTGTGCATGCTGAAAATAAGCCAAAAACAAAAAATTGTTTATCCTCTATACTTTGCCGTTTTCCGCAATAACTATAAAATAATACCGGTCCCGGTCATCCAGCGAGTATATATTTTCTTTTTACGGTTACAAAACCCGTTTTGGGTTTTTATAGGTATGAAAAACACGGTTAATGCTACACCTACACAATATTATTATAATATTATACGAATTTTATTTTACTATGGTTTCTTATGTTATTCAATAGTTCGTTTTTTGGAGTGAAATAGTTTGTCACTATTGTTCACTACAGTTACGTATACAATAAACAAAAATATTTCGAACCATGATAACAGTATAACTATAGTTGCTAGAGTTATTTGCGCGACCATTAAACAGGTAAATGATAGGTTTAAATTGGATTTTCCGAGTTAATTGTAGATTAGATTTGAATTCAAACATTTTCAGTATTTTTATTTGAAGGCAGTACATTTTCTAAATGAGAACTATACTATACACATACGTGGTTTTCGCTTACTAGTACCCACGATCGTTTTTCAATGAAGAACTAAACGTCGCCGAATTTCGATGTAATATTATCAAAAGATTTATTTTATATTATTTTTATCCCACAGTTTCGTGTAAACGTATCATACACTAAAATTTACAATATTGTTATAGAACTTGAAATCCTTAAAATGTGTTATTCGGACGTGATGGGCTTGCCATTTAGGTTGTTGTGCCGAAACAAAAGCATTAACATATTTGGTCTGACGAATTATAATAATTGTTTCCGGAACACAATGGAAAAATCTCCACTGAGAATCGGTTTCGCAAACTAATTTATAACACCACAGTCCACAACTATAGTCAAACTTTTAGCAGTAAAATGTCGACATGTGGCCCACCCGTTCGTATATAATATGATTTTTCAATACTTACGAGTTACGCGACACTATTGTTATTGTTTGTTTAGTTGTTTTTAATTTTTCAAATAACATTTTTAGTTAACTTGGTGTAATAATAAATATAGAAAACGTATGAATATATTTATATTTTATACCGGCTCGACACAATAATATTATAACATTATAACTAGAATAATATAATATACATCTTACTAAATTATATGTGGCTTATTGAAAGCAACCTTTAATTCAAATTCCAAAGCTATATTGTATGGTAAGAACTAAGAGTGTTAGCCGTTAGCTGGATGTTTGGAATTTTAAATCAAAGGTTCAACTTCTCCAAGTATTATATAATATTATGTATTTCAAAGTGCATGTATCGATATAATGTTATTAGCATAACATACCACACTTAATAATATTATAACCACAATATGTAACATAATATACCAAAAGTAAAGAGGTAGTAATGTTTATTGTATTGTTAAGCTGCCTGCCTGACTTTTTAATGCTATACAGGTAAACACAATTAAAAAATTAGTTTTTCCTCGACTGCACTAATTGTCAAATAAACTCACTACACATCCGATTTGAAATTATTAATTTTGTCTTCAACACCAACAGAAATAACCGACAACTCGAATATAGTTATATGAATTATATTTTGTGCCTTGAATGTGACTCAAAACGTAACTATTTGAGGTAACTCATACTAATAATATTATATAGTTTTAATACCGAATAAGTCATACATCGGACGTGTAGGGTCAGTTCTCTGATGTATCTACAGCAGAACTTTATACTTCATATATATACTTATACTTTACACGTTTCAATTCAAAGATGGTTTTTGCATACCATAATACTGCCTTTATTTCCGCCGTTAAAATTCAGTAGTCGTATATAGTTGGCAGATTTTCAACGCACATCGTAAATTATTTAATTAATATATTAAAATTTAAAACACGTTATAGTGAGTAGTATAAAGTATTATGGTAAAAAAAAATTATCAAAACTGTTAAATGTACCCATTAGAGACAGTTATATATTATACGACAGTGCCATTACACTGCCACTACACAAAGTATAAATAACTAAACCTGTATCCTGCTACTGTGCAGTGTAAATCGGAAACGCACTCTATGTATACACTAATAGTATTGTATGATATTTTAATTATTTCCATAGGTAGGTGTGCACTACATGGTTATGACAAATCCGTTCATATTTATAATTTATGTATTACTACTTAATATAGTGGACAGAGTCATAGGAGTTATTAAAAAAAATAACTTATGAAAACTATGTTTATTGGATTATTCTTAAATCTTAATATTATTTTTAAAAGCTAATTTAGCTATAACATGTAGTTTTTGATATCCTTATTTACTTGTTAACATAGGCGTATAATTTATCTAAAATAATTGACTCCCTTCGGTCACTGTGTTAGTTTGATGGGGTTCAATGACAATTATAACACATCGATGTGAGCACACTATAGTTTAGTTTCTCTACTTGGAACTAAAAAATTACAATAAATTGGATTTATTAGAGAATCGTAGGTACACCAAACATAGGTACAATATTATGTAATTATGCGCAATTTGTTAATGTCCGAGTGAAGAATACGTAAATCGTATACTTAATTATAAATAAAATGCAAAAGAATTCGTTCGATACAAAAAATTACAACAATACATTAAGAGGACGCCACACTCGCATGTGTTGTCTCCGTCTTACAAACGCGTAACATATCAAATTTTACACTCTGCAGATCACGTTTATCTCCGTTAGTTTAAAAGTTAGAGTGAATTGACCTCTTATTAAATATAAAGGTAAGATTATTATTCAGGGCATCTCATAGGCATTTTATTATATTTTAATTTTAAAACGAATATCGTGAATTTTAAGATGTACAAACAATTTACAATTTTAAAATAGTAATAATTCGCTCTAAAATTAAAATATAATAAAAAGGATATGAGATGCTCTGGATAATAATCTTACCTTTAAATTTAATAGGAGGTCAATTTACTCTAACTGTTAAACTAAGGGAGATAAACGTGATCTGCGGAGCCTACAATTTGCTATGTTACGCACTTGTAAGACGGAGACAACGAATGTGAGTGCAGCGTCATCTTAAGGCAATATTCATAAATAAGATATTCTAAGCGAGAAAACTGTTGTGAGTCTCAAAAATCAACAAAGCATAATATAATCCACTTCTTAAAATAATATTTATTTGTATAGGTACAATTCTCAATGTAAGAACGTTTGTGAATTTTTCTTATATAAGTAAAAGCTAAGACTTATACTTACAAACTTGTGTGACAAACGTGAGTATTCGTACCTGAATATTTAACAATATAAACTTGATCGTATTATTTTTGAATCTCTACAGCGAGAAGAGTCCAAATATTTCGTTTAAAATATTCACTTTTCAGAGCATGTTGTGGAATCTTATATTTTTGAACACTCTAATTAAAGTTGGTAAATAAAATACTTTTTTTCGTCAGTATTTATTACCTGGCCAAATAAAATTTAAATCGTTATAAACGTCGCACGAGAGAATAAATTATTACCACGAATACCTGATAAGTTATAATCTTATTAATGAGCAAGACGACAAGCACGACCAATTTTTAACTTTGAAAATCGTTCTGAAAATAAACATTCTTTAAGTTTGGCCTTTTTACTATAGGCCCTCATAATCTTACAAAACAAAAGTCAAGTTACACGCTGCAAAGGCAGATTAAAATAGTTAATACAATCAAACAAACGCTTCACTGCTTATTTTTAAACAAATATAATAATATGACTTTAAGAAGTGTAATGATGTGTTTAAGCCAATTTTACTGTCCAGATCAAGACAAATAAAATTACCCTTAACGCCTAACGTTAATATATAGATATAATTTTGTATACCGAAATGATGTTAAGAGCCTGTTTCGTTGAGCTCGTGAAAGTCTGCAATTCGTGATAATGATGAGATCTCAGAAATGTATTACTGTTGACACGATAATATTATTACGGTCGAAACATATTAAGATCGAAATTAAATTAAGAAAAATATGACCACAGCTGATAATGTAAACATTTTAATTATATTTCGAAAAGGTTTAATATGTTAATCGATGGTTTTTATAATTATTGACATAAAAATGAACTTGAAATATTATAAAGCAGTACGCATTACATTGTAGATACGCTGTTATTTTATTAAAATATTAATAACCATACTTGGTGCAGTATATAATTAAATACAGGAATGTAATCATTAGATTTCATGTGAAAATAAGTGTGTGAGTAATAAAGAAAAAATGTAATGAATACTAATGAGTAATATTTAAAACATACAAAAATTGCCACCTCGGTGTTTCCTTTTTCAACCACATTTTTATATTTTTTTGTGAATCTATTTACACATATTTTTTTAGTCTTGTATATTTATTTTGTTTGTATTTCAAAAATATTTACATAGAATGATTATAAAAATGTAATTTATACTTAACATTTCACTGTCACACGCACGGATCCAGAACGCAGACTTGGGGAGGGTAAAAAAAATTCTGTTACCACTCTAATATTAATATTATGTATTAATTATAAACACTGCAGTATATTTATAGAAAAACCTCTTTATAACGGAATCATTCGATACCAACATATTATTCCAATAACACTGTACTGTCGATCCAATACTGTTGTCCAACTATGAACGTGGGTGTATTTTTTTCGCAGAGTTAAGCAGTAGTTTGAAAAACTTGTTAATACGTAATATGTATTTTCAAAAAAACTCAAAACTGTATCAACAGATACTTCAGCGTTCATCACTTATTGGACTCGCGATTAGTGAGCTAATTTTCTTATTGGACTCAACAGGCTGGTTCCAATTTACAAGTATACATATAGACACATATTCGACTACTGGACTCACCACACTGCAGGTTAATATAATATATTTTAAATTTTTAGTCAATTTTCCCGTTTTTATCGCTTATAATATTTTGACGTTTAACACTATTTCCTCGATTTATCGCATCGAAAAGTATTAAAGATTGGAAAGCATTTGAAGTCATTATTTACGAAACAATATTCTTTATGTTTTTTTACTTTATTAAAGAGTAAGCCGACTACCAACGTACATTTGAAATACCCAAATAAATACAATATAATAATGAATATTTATCGATACATGGCCAAATTTAAATTGTTTATTTGTCATTGCAATGCATAAGTATGTATATGCATCTTAATTCTTGGACTTTGGCCTTATCCACTCATTCAGTTAATGAACTCATATATACTCTGGTCTCAAAGTGAGCTCAATAAGTGGCGACTACACTGTAATTATATATAGTCATATAGACGATTATATAGTAGACAATCATAATAATATTTCGAATACCGCGTGTTTTAATGCCGGTAAGTATATAAAATAATATTATGGGCTGTAATATTTGAATTATAATATTGTACAAACACTGAAAACCAACAAAATCATCATATTGAAATTAATTTATTCATACATTTTCCAGTTGTAGCAAAATATAGAAATAATCCGAGTCCACTATATTATAATAGTATAGGTAACAATATAGTTGTAAATTGGTATTTAAATTTTAAATTCAGTGTTATATTTACACCAACCAACTGATAGAAATAGGAATTAACGTCTTTCGGTATATTGCCAATCAGTAAATATGCATATAATAGGCACACTTGTTTTATCTATTGTCTTGTGTTTTATTTTTTTATAATATTATTACGTACTACCTGTAAGAAATAAAAGTTTTTGCTGAAAATAAAACGCAAAGAAACTTTTATACACTTTAAATTACAACTTTCACTTGATAAACTCGTCAAAAAATATTCCATTACATCGTTATGCGTATAATAACAACACGATAAAAATATCGAAAACATTATATTTTACATTAAAATCACGTCGTAACGTCTCATTTGTGTAGTAACATATTATACTTTGACAGGATCTAATGTAAAATAATAAATTATTATAAAATCGTACAGAAAATAATATGTGCATGGCGGTGGGAGTAATAACTAATAATTATACAACACAGCAGAACTTTGAATATAGTTCGTACAGAACCGTATTGATTGTTATACATAGTTGGTACACGCGATGCTCAATAGATTTTTTGAAATGAAAGTTAATTAATTTTACATGATATTATTATATCTTATAGCCAATATTATGATATCTGAACAGAAACATATCAAATCCAAAAGTATACGATAACACGTTTTGCCCGACAAAGGTAAATCGCTTCCAACACAGTGTACCCAGCACCAACGACATGAACGACCCTACAACTAAATATTTACCAAAATTTGGTGGCCATCTTGGCTTCGTGGCACCCCAACACTAACAACAACAACAACAACATGCTGGTAGTACTACACCATGACAAATAAAGTTTCACACGAGGAATCGAAACTGTGTGTCGGAATAGTTTTCCCAACATATTTTTCCAAAGAATTTCCTTCAATGCGGCAGGGCTCTTATAATATATTTCAATATTATGGAAAATATGGATGATGAACTCTGAATAAAAAAATTGTACGGTGCATTCATCGCATAAATGTAACGCACGAGGTTTGTTTGATTTCCACAAAAAATAATAGACGTTAATTTTGGAATGCATATTAAATTACGTTTACATTGTAAATTTCATAACGAAATTTTCTTTGATAAGGGAATTTTATTAGTGGATGATGGATTCTGAATCTGATAAATTGTGTTTTAATTTGTGGAATGTATTGTACGTATAAGCAAAATCAATATTCTGCAGGTGGGTTTCGACCTTTTTTTTTTTTTATAACGACAAAAGATAAAACCGAATTTTGACAGTCATTATTATTATAACGTATTAATTCGATTAATGTTAAACTGTTAAGTAACCTCAAGTTAATACGTCTTAATATCATAGTTGAACGAGTTTTGATCACATAAATTGTACAAAATAATACATAACGTGTTCATAAATTTGAGAAAAATTATAATTTATTTATTGAATGGACAGAATACATTGTAAAATAATAATAAATTGAATGATGAAAATAAATTTAAAAAAAAAAATAAATATTTAAACTGCAATAGTTTGTAAACTGTTCTCTTATAGTTTTGAACTACATGACAATATTATCACGTTTTAAAAATATGGTTAACCGGAAAATTGTCTGGATATGATAATATTAAACACTACGGACGAGCTTTTTTACAATAATTCATTGTCACATTTATTATTTTGCTTTTTGTCATTTGAAATTTGCTTGTCACAATATTATTGAAAACTATAGCAGGGGGCAATTCTTAAACACATTTGTCTAAGTTGGATTTCCAATCTATATAGAAATAATACTACACGAAACTTTTAGTGGTATTTTATTGGCCAATAAAGTGTTAACCGAAAACCAACAGCGAAGTACACCATTTAACCTAATGAAAGTTCAGATTCCATACACATCTCTGCAAGTAAGGTAACTTACCGAGTCCGAATGTTTAAATCAATAATAAATAGGTAGTTTAAATCTAAAATAAAATAATACGATTCAGCATGAATTAGGTTTTAATTCTGATTTTGCAATTGACCTGCAGTGAATTATTTTCCAAATCGTAACAAAATAACCAGAAGAGAGTATAACACGGTGGGTTACAAATTTCTTGAATTTTATGGTTCTTCGTGGTACCCATTTCTTTTTTATTTTATCGATACAATAAAGGATATTTTAATGTAATAATATTGACATTAAAATTGAATTAGTACCTATTGAAGTACAATATTTTTTTTTTGAATAAACGTTTAAATCGATAAAAATGACAGTACATAAAACAAAAAAATGGATACTTTTGTGAATTATTATAAAAATATAGTATTAACATTGAACACCAATATATAGTCATTGAGTATTTTAAACCGTGTTCGCTTCAGTCGTGTTTATTCATGGCGTTTGCCAAGTTTTCGATGGATTACATCTGTTTCGTTTCAGACTATATTATACAACACATACAACATTATATAGCATATTTTGTTCAGTTGGTTTCAAACAAAATATGATAACTAAAAATATCGTGTAATAGCTATTTGTGTAAAAACGATAACCGTTCATAATATCGTAAACATGTATTGCCGAAATATTACAGTTATTCAAAACAAAAAAAGAGATACAAGATTATTCTAACCCTGCAGTGATAAGGTATATTATGACTGCTTGGCGCCTGCAGCTGTGTCATAAACAAATAAATAGTTGTTATTATAAGTAGGCACATAACGAAAAATTCATCGACGCTCGTATTATTTTTATCGATTGGTTAAAAAGGAATTATTTTATTGTTTCAAGTCGGTTTTTTTTTCGAAACATAAATTACTAATGTAACCTAGATAAATATAATATAAATAATGAATTCCTTGCGAGTATTGTACCTATTCAAAAATATGCAGTCAATATTCGTCAGTCGTCAATGGGCAACATTTTATTGGTCATGGCGCAGCATTGTATGTTTCAGTATTTTTATTTGCAGACTGACGGTGTGTATTAAATCGTATTTTACGAGTAATTAGAGGATAAAGAAAAGCGAGGGAGAAAAAAACGAGAAAAGAAACTTTTTAAAAATCATTTTAAGTCATGAATAAAGAAACTTTTTTGAAATTAATCTCAATATATAGTTCCGCAGTTACTATCCTACTAACTTTTAACGATAGTTCGTGTAACAAAAGCGGAAAAACATTTTTTAACCATATAATATTATATTATTTTCTGCGAAATGGCGAAAATTCGTCGTGTCTCTCCGTTCTCTGCCTCGGCGGCGGTATTAGTGTGCAGGTGTGTACTTATTTTATTACGATTTGTTGATTTCATGTGCGGTTTACCTTTGTCCGATTCGAACACAGGCAACGAATGAGAAAATATTACAAATCCCGAAGACGGGGAAAAAGCGTGACCGTCCCATTGAATAATACAAAATAATGGTTCTTTACATTGTAACGAGACGGAACACATCGTCAGCTACATAATTGTTTTTTAAGCCACAAAAATATATTTTCTCATCAACCTCTAACTCGGTCTTGAAATTGTTAATTAGGTAATCACTGCAGTCGTCACACAAACAGCAAGTCTCGTTGTCAAGACGTGTCGTCGTCAGTAGTAGTAATTTGGGGTTTCTGTAACACTTTTTACAGGGAAAAAAAAAATTCAAGTGGGAAAGTCCCCCTTGCAGCACATTCGATCGCCGTATAGGTAAAAATTCTAAAAAGGTGGGTTGGGGCTTCTGTAACACTTTTTACAGGGAGATGAAAAAAGTTCAAGGAGGAATGTAAAAAGTGTTACAGAAGCCCCAACCCACCTTTTTAGAATTTTTACCTATACGGTGATCGAATGTGCTGCAAGCGGGACTTTCCCCCTTGAACTTTTTTTTTCCCTGTAAAAAGTGTTACAGAAACCCCAAATTACTACTACTATCGTCGTCGTCTGAAGTGCTAACGACCGTCCAATATTCCGTCTGGAATATCCTCTGCAACGCGACCATCGTCGTTATTTTAAGTCATAATTTCACTATTATTGTAATTATTTCCCTGCCACGGGCTATAGTTTTGTCAGATGGTATTTAAAGGCGTGTTATATTTTTACGTCTGCTCCACGGCAATCTGAGTTGTCTTCTCGTCTTATTCGTGTGTTCGTTCGTACTAAATAATCGCTTTATATCGGAAGTCACCCCGAAAACAGCACGTCGTCGAGACGCACACGTTCGCTAACCACCTCATTATTATAGGTAGGTATTGTTTTGAAATAAAATAAACATTGGCATTTCCTCGAAAATATATATAATGCAGGTGTATTGATTTTACGACGAAATCGGATTGTTTTTACACGTTTATATAATAATATAATATTATATAGGCGGACGACTAACCAGACTGACATGTGTATTGACGGGACCGAACGAGCCAAAAAAAAAATCTAGAACAGCTCCGCAACAATCAAAGAAATATTTCACCCACTATTATTTAATATAACGTCCAATACGTGCAATATAGGTATATATTTATCGCCGAAAATCCTTCGAAGATTCGCACAAATAACCCTAAGCTATATTGTATTGTAATGTGCGGTTGTCGTGTAGCATATACGGGGTTATTGTCTCCGAGTGTCGTTGAAATTAATTGATCGAAACCTAGAGCGATCGGTAATTATTCAAATGTATATGATATTTAATAATATTATGACGTCACGTCGTTGGCTCAAGTCGCCTTTTTTTCACGATTACGATATATTTGACTCAAACCATTAGGTATGTACTATTCTGAAGTGTTGACGTGACAAAAAAATCTAACCTAACGTACACAGAAACAATAATTACATGCACTTTGCACCGATGACCCACAAAAATATTTCATATATTTATTATACCTTTTCAGTGCACTTTTCGGATTGTGAACTACGTACAACGACGGACAACCACCATTTGGTCCCGAGTTCGTAAAATACATATTATTCTATCTTTTCGTCTTATAAAAAAGATTATTCCACTATTATATTATTAATAATATAATAAAGGGTTCGTCCTAGGCTATTGTATTGTAATGTGCGGTTGTCGTGTCGCATAATCGAGGTTATTGTTTCCGTGCGTCGTTGAAATTAATTGATCGAAACTGAGAGCGATCAGTAATTAAAATGTATAATAATATTGTCAAGCCACGTCGTTGGCTCACATCACTTTCTTAAGTTTACGATAAATTTCACTTAAGCGATTAACTATTGCTACCGACATAGGTATGCATACTATTCTTCACATATTCTAGCGTGTTTGTCGTGACAAAAAATCTAACCTAACTGGGCGAAATAGATTTGACAGAAACAATAATTACATACACTTTGCACCGATGACTCACAAAAAAATTTCATATTTTCAATATACCTTTTCAGTGCATTTTTTTCCGATTGTGATCGACGGACAACCTTTGGGCCCCAAGTTCGTAAATTACATATTATTCTATCTTTTCGTCTTATAAACAAGATGATTTAAATAATGTTTCCCGACAAATATGATTTTAGTATTGATGAAAACATCGTGTTATTCATTTTTTTTTTTTTTAATCCTCTGATATAATTTTACCATTAACGTTAATGCGTTTTTACTTTAGGATTTACACATATTATAAATAATTATTAATTTTATTTTTATGTTTAAATAATATTTAAACTGAAAAATGATGACAAAAAAGAGTAGCTGTCAAATGATTAGCAAATAATTGTCGATGATTGGGTAAGTTGGATCGAATTTATTCCAGAATTATTACAAAATATTAATTTAATGTTATCATTAATTAATAAATATTTAGACATTTCGCTTATATAATATGTTTCGAAACATTATAACGACGATATCTAATATTAAATATTTTTATATCTCTTATTTGTGTTTGGTAGTTGATACATTATCTATGTTTAGCTTACTGCTCACCTATATATAGTATCTATAATCTATATTAACTAATTAAATTAAAATTTTTCACAACAAAAGTTGAAAAAATGTTTGATAATGGTATTTAAACTAATTTATATTATATTCACAAAATTACAGTTAAACTTTCATAATATTACAAAGTCTCATAGTCAAAAAAATCGTACGATAGATAAATAAAAATAAAACATTTTTATTTGTTCTTTAAAAAAAAAATCATTAAATGAAATTAATTAAAATTGGTATTAAGTTAAATGGAAGTTAACCTATAGAATATAAAAAG
This sequence comes from Macrosiphum euphorbiae, assembly GCA_949089665.1. Taxonomy (NCBI): domain Eukaryota; kingdom Metazoa; phylum Arthropoda; class Insecta; order Hemiptera; family Aphididae; genus Macrosiphum; species Macrosiphum euphorbiae. Next base: position 32,459,302 of record CARXXK010000005.1, read on the forward strand.
AGTTTCATAGTGTTGCTATTTTATAATTTAAGTTCACATTATTATATTATTATTCATTTATTAGGTAGGTACAATTTAAATGTTATATTAACATTTTCATGAACTAGAAAATAATTTGCAATAAAAATTTTTTCAAATTTAAATTTACTGCAAGATTAACCCAAACACCTGCACAAAATATACAAGAGTATAATAGATATAATAATGCCTATAATATTGTATAGATATATTATAAACACGAATGAATAATATTAGTAATTTTAACAGACATTGAATCATTTAACGCCATTTTAAATACTTTCGAAGAATTGTAGGCGAGTGTTAATAATTTAATTTTGGAGGTCTTATGCACGTTTTGAAATAGTGCGAACATTTGAACATCAAAATGTATTGACTCTATATTTATTATTAAATACATTTTTTTTTTTATTTAAAGCTAAGGCAGACTTACATTTTTTTCTGTACTTAAGTAGGCTTTTATGAAAAATATAATATTTTTCTACGACCTCTGTGACAAAAGAATTTTTTTTTAGTCGAAGTTAATCAATTTTACATATCATTTATGTCAAATAACATTTGAACAGTAACATAAATCCGAAAGTAGGATAACATAATATTATGCTGGTGGTAGCAAAACAAACTGCATCATGGCAAATAGAGATACACACTCGCACTTTGTATGGGAATAGTTCTCTAACATATTTTTGCAATCGAATGTCCTTCTACTGCAGGACCCTTATAATATATTTAGTTTGAATGTAATTTAATAAGGTATAGTCAGTGGGGACAATGGGAAAATGTCACACTGTCTCAGTGGTTATCAATCCTTTTTGTTTTTATACGAATAAAACATATTCGGCTCACAAGGCTCTGCGTTTGCCCATTAAGTAACAATATAATATAAGTAACCGTGTTGAATATAATTGCTATTAATTAATAAATAAAGCATTGAAATAAAATAGGTATATTCAACTATTAGATAAATCGGTATTTTATAAGTACACAATTTACAATAATTATTGAACTGACTTTTTGAACAAACTATAGTGATTATTTTATTATGGTTTTGTATAATAATTCTGTAATTAAATATCTCAAATTTAAATTCACACCACTACAACGTGTGCTCATTTAAAAATGTAATGCTCACATATTATTAGTATTTAGCGATAATATAATCATTGCAAATATAATATTTACCGAGCTAAACAAAATTATAATTTCATCAAAAAAACACATAGGTACATACACCAATCTACTTACAGTTTATAATTTCACAGTAAATTAATATACGAAGAAAAATAAATCCCTTCCAATAATTTGTATAATATTAAAACAAATTAGAATATAATGTATTGTTACTAATTTGTTTATAACTATATTTTAGTTTTACTCTTGGGTTATAAATTATCGTAATTGTACTTTAAATGCAACTATAATTAATAAAATGTAGACGAATTAAAACTTTGCATAAATCTAGAAGATAATTATTATTGAGGTAGTTAAAGTAAGTATATCAAACCCATTTGGAGTTTCTTTATTATTCAAGTCACGTTGTACTTTATATTGTTTTTTAAACAGTACATATTCCTACAATAATACAATAGAAAAATAGAGTATTATTCGATCTTGATAATTTCCTTCATAAATAAGGACGTATAACTGTCCACGGTTAATAGTCTTAAAACCACATTTTATTATATTTCTATGAACATTTTCGTCAAACTAAGCAGTTATAATAATTATTGACTGTTGTTATCACTACTTATTAATTAATGGCGTTAAAAAATCGTATACCTTAATTTAGTTTGAGATAATTCACTTTTGATTTGGTTAAGTTTAATTAAGCTTTATTCAAGAACTTGCGTATAGATCACTGCATATTATTATAGGGCCGTTCTAAATTAATTAATTTACGATAATAATAATTACGATTAGTAATTATTTAATAATTAATTAACCACAAAAAATTTATAAAAATAATCAAACTTTTATATTTCAGACCAATCGTCAAGCAATTTATGAAGTAATCGTATGAAAAACGAAAATACTTCCAGTAAAATATTAAGTCTTATATAATATTAATATATTGTCCATTTGATAACATAGAAAAATATTAAATCTGCTGTAATAAGTAAGTGACCGTAGAATTTATTTTTTATTTGTATTTGTTTTGAATAATTGGCAATATTTATAATTTTTTTAATATAAAAAAATATTGCTATAATAAATTCCTAACTATTTTTCAGTACCGATTAATTATTGACACTTACCTTGGTACAATATTACGGTACGGTTTATTTGAAATAATTCTCCAACGGTGCGCTGAAGTCCAGTGGACGCGTTAGAGTCAACATGTGTCCGTCCTGATACTGAAGAGCACTTAAAAAGCTTAGGCGCCGGCAAACCGAAGCGTACCCCAAAAAACCGTTCCACTCCCACTCGTGCCATGGAAACGCTCTACGCCTGTCCCACCGCTGAGAATGAAACAATTACAATATTATATACCTATAATAATGTGTATCCAGCAGCATACGTATCAATTTTTTTCGCAGGATACGAAATCAAATTTTCAATGTGGTAGCGGTAACTAACATTTTTCATTTTTCATTATTAAATTTAAAATTAAAAATACCTAGCTCGGTGTAAGCGAGTCGATAGTTATCCACGGCAAATCATAATATACCTAAGAATTTAAAAAAAAAAATAAAATATTCACTGTTTTCGATGCAAAATGGTGTACGGCGTATTTCTAAAAATTATTTCCAAAACATTTTAATTGTTTTCATTTTTAATACGTAAATATTGTAACCGCGAGAAAGTAAGTATCGGTTATGAGTTTTTTGAGTTAAAGTTACGCATAATATAGTCATCGAAACTTCACAAAAATCTTATAGTAAATTAGCATTCTGAAGTGTTGGTGTTTATTTAGCTCACGATCGTATAGATACAACTGCCAAATTTATATCGTTCGGGCTCGATACCAAAACAATATTTTTGGGATTTTTTTTACAATGCCAGGAATATAATAATAATTTTACAATAGTGCGTGTTGTTTTTAAGCGAATCAACTTTAGAATGATATGTGGTTTTATTTTTTAGTCCATAATCTGTTGATTGATCTCTACTTTGTGGATGCCATACTTGAACATTTGTATCTGCAGTAAGATTTATTTATTTATTTGCAAATAAACAATTAATACATTTGAAAATATACTTATAATAGATGTCGTCTGCTCACCTTCTATAAGCTGTGCTCGTATTGAAGGTGATGAGTTCTTAATATAGAAAATTAAATATTAAGCATAACTATAAATAGACTAAAAACATAAAATAATAGGCAAATGTGAGAGAGAAAGAGAAAACAAAAATTTTAGTTACAATATAAAAAAAATTGTTACATAATAATAATAATAAATGAAAACAGTGCATAGATTTAATAATTATACATTAGAACTTAGAGTAGTGTTAACATGGTACATTTAAAATAATTATAGTTATTGAAGATATTAATATTAATATTTAATTCTTTACAAAGAGTAATAGCAGTATTTAATGTACTATTTAAACCAAAAGATTTATAACATCTAGGAATATATTAATATTTACATTTTTCTTAAACCTAGTAATTACATTATGGTTACATATTGGTACAAAATTCCTATGCTTATATATTATATAAGTAATAATACACTTTTTTTAAACAGCTTATCAAAATTAAATACATTTAATTCCTTATATATAGTATCAGTACTTGTGTAGCTAGGTAACTTTAATATAAATTTAATTTATTTATACATAGTTGTTTTTAATTTATTTAAATGAGTATCATAAGCACTACCCCAACTCTCAA
>CARXXK010000005.1:32463254-32551148 GCA_949089665.1 Macrosiphum euphorbiae
ATGTCATGTATGGGTAGGTACAGAGTAATTGTTATATTTTTTTTTTATTAAGACTCGGTTACCCTATAACATTTCCGTCTAAAATATAGTTATATAATATTTTTTGTAAATATGCAATATAATAACTTACTATTATTATAGATTATTATTTACTAAAATATATTTTAAATTTCGGGTTTTTTTTTTATTTAATTTATTTTACAAAATTGAATTAATTTTAAGTATGTGGTTTGGGAAAAAATTAACTTAACGTGCCAATAAAATGAATTAACTCGTTAGGTTAGAAGTTACTTCTAAAAAAAAAAGTATCTCGTTAATTAACTTCGTTAAGAGGACGTCTCACCCGGATGTGTTGTCTCCGTCTTATGGCCAGTTGTACCGTCTATGATTAAACTATGATTAAGCTTAATCAGCTGATAACAGATATTTAAACAGGGAAATTCGGCCGATTAAACTCTGATTAACCATAGTCATAGACGGTACAACTGGCCATTACACACGTACGACATAGCAAATTTTCGTTTACTAGTTTAAATAGGGCATTGTAAGTTTTGATATTAGAGTGAATCGACCTATTATTAGGCAACACTGTAACAGCATTATCTGTGTTCTCTCGTTGGTTTTTTACGATATTTTAATTTTTAAGTGAGTTATGATTATTTTAGAATATGAATTATTACATATCCATAACTCACTTAAAAATTAAAATATCGTAAAAAACCAACGAGAGAACACAGATACTGTTCTTACCTAAAATTTTGATAATAGGTCAATTCACTCTAATATAAAAACTGACAATACCCTATTGAAACTAGCCAACGAACTTTTGCTATGTCTTATGTGTGTAAGACGGAGACAACACATGCGGGTGCGACGTCCTGTTAAAAGTAACTTAACTTTAACTTATTAACTCGTTAATGCCCAGCCTTGTCTATATGTATATAGGATTTGAATAAATAAAAAAAAAATATTCTTTTTTTGTGGAAAAATTGCATGTTGTGAGAACCGCCCTTTAGCTAAATAGAGGGGTTCAAAAAAAGTCTATAAACACCCTCCAAGTCTCAAGGAATCTATTATTATTTAAAGCGGTCCAGTAGTTATTGAGTCTATTAACCTTGGATAAACGAAAATCAATTTTTAGCGTGCAAAAAATATATAAAATATTACGTTGTATATGTGTTTTTCTTTGTTTTAGTGTACCTCAGTTCACTGGTAAATCGGCGTCGGTGTACCTCACTTTGTGAACTAATTTGACCGAGATGGGAAATTCGCCTGTGGCGGATTGGATATAATAGCACTTGGTTTAAATCGACCATGATTCAAACTATTCTCTAAAAACTTTCCTGATATTTCTAAGAACAATTTTAAATTTTCATAAAATCAGTCAATTAGTTTTTGAGTATATAGGTAAGCCAAAACGTACAGTATGCAACTCTCATATTTGTTTTAAAATATAATTTCCTTAAATAAACGCCACGGTTGTATGAATGGTTTTACTTATCTACCCGAGTGACCTGCAGTGGCAGCTATTTATATTATTTAAAAAAATTACTAATTTCTACTACCTGTAGGTACTATCGTAATTTTCGAGTGTTCCAATTTTTTGAGCAACTATTCAAAATTGTCCTTCCGTAAAAACCTCATTCAAACTATTAAAATATTTTTTGAAAAAAATTAACCAAACTGGTCCAGCTGTTTTCCAGTGATGCAGGGATTACCAGCGAACAGCATTTCATAATTTTTTATATGGATATCAACAATACCTCTTCCAGATGAACCGACGCTTTCTCGTAGACACTTAACAACACGTCCTGAGCCTTCCAAATCCGACGATTCAACAAGTCGTTGGCATACAGAGTGTTACGCAACTTCGCCTGAGCCACATGCAAGTCTCGGTCCACGGCTTGCATTTTAGCATCGTCACTGTCGACTTTGGTCACGAGAGATATTGGAGCCCACCCTCACTACCGTAACTTCATCCTTATCCTGCTGCTGTATTCCTTGCAAATTCTTCGCGTTCGTCAGTTCACTTTCCAAAATTTTCACATCCTGTCGAGCATTGTAAGGCCCCAGGTCGACGTACAACGGTGACGGTACATAAAAACAAATTGCATTTTACTTAAATAGTAGAAAATTATACGATAAAAGGACGATTAAGATATTTTCACATCAATACACATATATAGAATTTATATACATATAACATGTATAGGAAATTATTGTAATTAATTATATGAATAAAGCAAGTTAATATGAGCTGCAAATAAAATAATTAACAAATAATAATTTAAAACAATAACTCAATATAAAGTATGACTTTATTTTTATATTGTTGGTAGTTTTTTAGTATATTATTTAATAAATTATATATATAATATATTTGTATAGATATTTATACATAGTATGTATAATTTTAATTATATGGATAACTGCTTATTATGTTAATTATGCTAACTCTTTTACTATCAAATTGAATGTCATGCAATGATGTTTGTGCACCGATCGTATGCCTGACCTCCCTTAAACATTTGAAAAGACATGGGCATTTATAATTTAAAATACTTATACCTTATAACACAAAATTCTAGTAGCGATTAACTGCCAGTCATGACTGTGATGATAATCTTTGTTAGAGGAGATTAAAGAACAATAATAAATGTTATAAGAATTGTATGGTTTTAAAGGAATTATATGTAATAATCTTGGTAATAATAATTAACAAATAATTTATTAAAAACACGAGTATAATGAAAATAATATATTTCACTCAGAGTAGATTGTAGACTATTCATTCAAATACATTATTCAGGACACGGTATTTATTGTTCAAAATCCATCAAATTAACAAAATATATAACAATATTTATGATTTGAGTATTCTGCGGAAATAATTTGATTTTGAGTATAAAAAGATATACCTCAACGCTATTAATAGCACGCTATTTGCTCAACACCTTTTCTGTATTTCTATCTTTTAAATGTATTTAATGTTTTTTTTTTTTATTTTTTTTTTTATTTTAAAGTATAGCTAATGAGTAAAGACTATATTTTTAAATATTTAAATTTTTAAACCGTTAGTGTTGTGGTCGTGTGAAATACAAAGACATTTTTTTTTAAATAATAACCATACTATTTTATTGTAAATATTGTTAGTCATGTTTAGCAAATGGTTAGCTTGAAAACGTTGATCCATCTAAATTTAAATTCTAAATTCTAATGAATAGTTTCTGAATTCTTAAACTTTATGTAGGTACTATCTTTATATTAGATACTAAGTGATATGATGTAATTTTTTATAGTTTAATACTTATCACACTCGGACAATTTGTAACCATCATACAATTTTAATAGAGAAATATTAATTACCATAATTTTTAAATCATGATATCATGAGATCAACTGAATCCATTGTCATGGTTTATATTATACACTCAATAATATATGCTTAGTACATACAGTTTTAAAACTAATCGTCCGAATGTCCATGTGTGCATATTATACACATCAAAATTTTAAATAAAATAATATAATTAACAATTTACAGAAAAATGGGCAGTTCTTGTTTGATAAATATAACTTTATGTTGTGATTTTCGCAGGAATCGCTTAATTCTTAAACGACATGAAAAATTTATATATTTTAAATTATGGTGTTCAAGATCAAGCCTTAACTATAAATGCCATTAACCAGAATTTGAGTAATTTCATGGGGAAAAAATAGAGGTGAGCATGCTCAGTGATTGATTAAAAATAATATTATCGATACTTTTCGATTCTCTAATGATAATATAATGAAGGTGTGTCGAATAATTTTATTCAGCTGAGCTTACGTTTTTCTTCTCCGAACAATCATCAATATTTTTTTGTATAATTTTTTCTAAGTTCGATTTCGTTAATTCTTTAAGTGTCTCGTTAAGTAATTTATTTTCTTCCTTGAAATTGAGAATTTTTTGTCCGTGATCTGCGTTCTATTTGTTGCCTATTTCCACCTTTAATGAGTAGAAACGTATTTTATCAACAGTATCCGCAATAAATAAACGTAGGTACTATACCATGTCTTTGAGATCGAGGACCTCTTTGGTACTCGCCCCTCCGACAGGACATTCAACCGCCAATGATTGTTTTTTCATGTGCGCTGAGAAATCTACACATCGTTTTAACATGATTCTTTTAGCGCTAAAATTGAAATGAACAACAATAATAAATGTATTAATTATTATAAGGTCATCAAATATTAAAACTACCCAGAAACGTCTTGATTTATTATTTTTTAAATCAGTTACAAACAAATAATACTTACAATTTGTTCACTTTTATATTTATTCTCCTCGAGATTTTTCAATGCAATACCATAGTTTTTATCCGTGATTACATTTTGTTCTTTAATATCTGTGTATTTCTGTTCGAGTATTTGTTCTTGTTTGGAAAATTCGTGCAACTTATTTAATCTTCCCACTGATATGGAAAAAAAATGGTATTTCATTTTACACCCGTGTTTTATTCGCACAAAATATAATATTAATATTACGTTTTAAAATTTACGATTTGTATAATATATTGACCATAATGCATGAAAAAAATTCGATAGTCATCATAGGCGTGCGCACAGGGGGTGCTGGGGGTACCTGGGCAGTGGGCACCCCCGGACACTTCACCAAAAACGACAAGGGCCCTAATTAATGAAGTGTCAATTAAATTAATGAAAATATTGATGAATTCAAAAATGTAGTTCCTTTTAAACATCGATTAAAATTATAAGATTGTATATCTAAAAATTGTTATGTAATGTTTATTAGAATGAATAATAAAATAAAATAAATATTTTTAGTCCATTTGATATCTTTAAAACATTTATCTGTATCTATAATTGTTTTCAAAATTATTGTGGGCCCTAATTTTTAGTGTGCACCCCCGGAACCAAAAGTCTGCGCACGCCTATGATAGTCATCATCACAGTTGTACACTTGTACTAGTTTTGATCAGAGGATACTTCACCTCCGGCCTATATGGCGTAGTTTTCCACTTCTCATTGGTCGATTTTGTTCCACGTTATATATTATTATTTATTATGTATATGGTCGACAGCTAATAAGAAGTGGATAACTACGATAAAGGCAAAGTAAAGAGTGGAGGATACGTATCAAAATACTGTGATGATACCTACCTAATTTGTCGTGCTGTAATGTACTACCCACCGTATATAGCAGTAATCGATTTATATTTTCCGGTTTCTCTGATGAATTCATCGTGTTGTTCTTTTAATTTACTTAGGCCTGTTTCTTCCATGGAATCGAATTCCTATAACATTTTTAAGCACGACAGACTTACCTACTGTCATTAAAAACATTCAAATTTCAAACTATCAAAATAAGTGGTTCAAACTTGTTTTAGCTGAGCGATTTCCTCCTTTAATTGTTTTTCAAAATTGGTTTTCTCGTCCAAAATCTTTTTCAAATATTCGTAATCATCTTTCAATTTTTTGTTTAAACGATTGGTTTTACTTTTAAACTTCTCGTTTTTACTATTGAAATCTTTGATCTCATCATTCAACCTGTGGTACGTAATAAGGATAATTTCACAAGACACCGATTTCAATATTCTACTAACAACTAAATATATAATTTTTAACCTAGTAATAATTTTTTCTTTAGCATCAAATTGGATTTTATAAAATGTCTTGCCCACTTCATTTATTTTAATTTTTTCTTAATCAATTTCATCTTTACTTGTCTGAGGCATAATATCTGTTAGTTGGATTGAAATTTAAAAACAAATATTTAATACAGTTAGTATATATGCTCATGAACTATATTATAAATCATTGATGACCGAACAAAATAAAATCAAAAATCAAAATTTTAACTGTAAGCATAGATACTGAACATATTATTATTATTTAAAAAACATGAGTCAGGCATACAGTTTTGAACACTTTCCAAACATTTCCATATAATATAAATTGCAAATAAAATGTACCTTCTGTTATATGATTAATATTAATTAATTATTAGTTTTATATAATGCAAAAATAACACAGTCAGTACATAAATACCAACCTACATCTTACTGGCAACCATACAGATACCGTTGTATTTATATTATATGATCTTTAATCAATCAATGACATTATCCGACTCAAAACTGATTAATATAGAAATAATTTAAATTAACAAAATTATTGAAATAAATAAAAAATATTGTCTAAGTAAACATCTGTCAGTTACACTTTTCTAATGAAACAAATAACCTTTTTGTATATATTATTTAGATAAATATAAAAATGTATGTTAGGTGTTATAAAATATATAATAGTTATATATAGGTATATTACCACCTGATAAACATAGGTAACAATATACCGATCGAAACCTGAACAGATGATTAATAACAGAATAGAATATTTTTGTGGGCATTGTATATAGGTACATAGCTGTTCAAAAATTCCCTATAATTCCGTCTATAGGTCAGTAGTCAGTCATAAGTACCTGTAGGTATTTTCGAATTTTCCATGTGTCCTTGTCTAGGTGAATGTTTATATTGTATAAATCGTAACATCAACAGTAATTACACCTATTGAAATAATTCGCTTATCTAGGATGCAAAGAAAATACTATGGACCGATCGAGCTTAATCGTTTAGTGTGCATTTCGTATGTGCCGAGTAAGGTTCAGCAAGGGTTTACCATTTGTTTTTGCGATCTCTTCGAACACATCATACACGAAGTATTATATACTGTCTCGGGTCTAAACCACCTGCTACGGATTTCTTGCGATGCATACCTATCGCATACGTTTAAATAATAGTTTTAGATATACGCCGAGCGAAACGAGAGATTCAGCACCCGAATATTTTTTCCGACCACAAAACTAGAAACTATTGGTAGAAAAAAATTATCACCGCAAACCGTATCAACGACTTCCTGGGATTTTAGGGCCGCAACTTCATCGCCGAGTAACGAGAGCGAAAAACTCTTAGCAAAACAATTGCAAATGAACCATAACTTATAAGTTGTGATGTTCAGTTAAAGGACTTCACGACGACGTACGTTCATGTTTTATTGTTATGTCGTACGCTTCGCACAAACATAAGTAATAATTAGTAGCTGGTACTTACATAGTGTACCCTCGTAAAAAATATAGTAATAGTGTTCTGTGCAAAAACCAGACGACTCTGCAGTATAGGTAAAACTTGAAAACATTTAGATTCTGATTTCTGAATGAAAAATTGCGATAAATCTGTGTAAAAATAAGACAAATCCCATCTTTAGTTCATGACATATTTCGAGCTGTCTGGTTTCTGATTGTATGGTTAAAGACCAGACCAATAGCTCCAGGTAGCTACAAAATTGATTGCTAAATGTTTTTCCCAAGTACAGTTGTATGATTTTTGCTCGGAGCCCTTGTCGTACGAATATAGTCTTATTATAGTGCATAATATAGGCATCAAGGGGACGATTTTTGCGACGAAGAATTTCCATGCGTGTCGCCCCTCGAATTCAATACAATACTATTATTATTATTATTATTATAATGGAACGAGAACCTTTAAAATTCAGACGAGATTCTACTTAATTAAAGCAACACGACGACATGCTGGGGTTTCGTGTTGCGTAAACGGGTATCAAATGATCGAAAACTTCTCTGGGTTACAACTACGCCCAACCGAGACGATATTCAGATGCTTACAAGCCTCACATAATCACATTTATATATATATATTTAACACACGCATCGTCATTACATTAAACTTGAATAACGACGTAAGTACGAAAGTCTTGTTTCGATCACCGATATAACCTAACCTAACCTAACCGATATAACCTAACCTAACCTATTATATTATGGAACACGAGTTAACCGATTCGTACCGAAACCAACGAAAATACAATATTCTGGAGATATTTTGAAAACCTGTCGATTCGCCGGCACTTGGCGGGTTTCTCATCAATTATTGAACCTGCTGCAAATATATTTCCATCGTATTATTATATTTCGTTTGAAATCGGTTTTTAGCGCGATAAAATGTATTACTCACCGGCTTCTGGTATTAAACGTAATGTTCGGAAGAAAAATAATAATCCATTTTAGCCGCAATAAACATTCGTCCGACCATAATAATCTGGTAATATTATTGAAGCCTGCAGTTGCAATTTACCGCTGGGAAATAACTTCAAGGAAGCACGCGCGCACACACAGTCTGATAATCTGATGCCTTAATACGCTTACCTGCGGGTCTGACAGAATTTTATATTGAAATACTAATAATAATAAATAATAATTAGTCAAAGACTGTAACGAACTGAGCACCCGACATTATTAATGTTATCAAATAAGTATGTTATGCTATATTATATTATTATATTTCATCACCAGGGGCGTTACCCGGGACGTTTTCAAAGAGAGGGTTCAAATAATTGTAAAAAGTATAAAAAAAAAAAAATGATATGACATTAAAAACAATTAACATTTAAATTCAATGGGGAGGGGGAGGATCCAGACCCCAAAACCTCCTCCTTGCAGGGTACGCCCCTGTTGAAAACTGTTAACCAGGCGCTTTTGCCCAAGTAAAAATCTGAAAGTGTCCATTTATTTAAAACTTATTGTAGCACTCAAATATATTATATTTTTTTGTCTTCAACACTCTCATACCTGCGATGGTACTTCAACAGTTAAATTTTAATTATCGAGGTGGAAATTCGGCCTTCGGCCTTGTCTTTATTATTGAACGGATTAACCATTGTTGTATAATGACGTAGGTACTAAACTACGTTAAGTATCAATTTTCATGTCACCGGCCCTTTAATTATAAACTCATATACTTAAATTCTAATGAATTATAATTATATCACAATATTGAAAATCCATTCTGTGTTCATTGCAATGTCTTCTTGCTGTAGTGCATATGCATAAGTCTTCCATACTTATCCGACACTGAGACTTCTATGCATACCTAGTACTCACTGTTCTTCTACACTTGGCGTCTTGGCGTGCACTTATCTTGCCCCCATATCCCGTGGGCTATCAATGTTATCATTTAAACTACTTCCTACTTGTTTCATGACCATAATATTGTCACACGTGCTCCTCACAGACATTGCATACTTCTACAAAAAAAAAAAAACAAATATAATATATTTCTAGTACCTACTTATAATTTAAATAGAACGCAACCATATAGCCATATAGGTGGCTCCATCTCTTGGACTCGAAAACCATCGAGTACGCCTGAAATGAGAATTATCATATGTCCACCAGATTGAGTAGACGAAATAGTTATGACTAACTGTGGAAATCTACCATTGAATGTAAAATAATTCAAAAATTATGTTTCAATATGGTTTAAATGAAATTCACGATTTTCCGACGCGTTCATACTTCTATTATTATTTATTCTTTATGCCAAAAAATTAACATATAACCGATTTGTACATAAATATGCTTTTTTACATAATATTATTAGATACACAAACCAATGTATGTGTATCACATTGATAAGCTAAATATCATTTTATTTTATAAATTCTGTTTTTACTCAAAACTTGTGGTCAGTGCCGAAAAAGCAACATTTTCACATTGGGTATGTCTTTTTGAACTAAATAATATAGAGTACAGAATACACTATAAATAATATAATAGTACGTTAGTTGAGTGAACTGAAAGAACTTAAATGGCTTAACTACTTAATTTTAATAATTCAGCCAAATTAATACCTGTCCTTCATTAGAAAATACATTTTCCAACATCTACAACAGTGAACAAATAAAACTCTACTTTCGTAAACCTCGTTATTTTTTTTTTTTTTTTGATAGAAGGTCAATAAGTATACATAAAATTACTGTCAATTATTTATGACATGCAACTTGAAGTACGAGTAAATTCAATATTATCACTACTTTTTTTTTTTATCGGTTGGTTCTTTGAAACTATTTCGAATTTCCTTAGCTAGGACCCTTCAATGAGTATATATATAAAAAACTATAAAAGTTTATGAAATATCATTATATTATATCTTAGTATATTATCTTCAATGATGTGTACACTTTAAATTCCAAACCACTTGTTCGGCGTGCATATTTAACTACCTAAATGGCCACATCTACCTATATCACATTTATAATTCATACATTTTTAATGATGTTCACGTTAAACAGGTAATTATATTATTATGTATAAAGTCAGTAAATTACTTGTCCAAAAGTTTATAATACAATTGGGCATGAAAGGAAAATGCATTTTAAACACATTTATAGTTATACTATAAAAGTTTACCTCGTAGGTACGATTTGTGTAATAAAATTAGTATTGCAATCATCCATTAAGACTGAATGATTAATGATTAAATACAGTTAATTGTTTTAAAATGTCAGAATAGTCAACTAATCTCAATTCTGTGGTCGTATGTAGGTAGGTACTAAGTACATTATTTTAAATAATAGATGATTATCTTAAATCAAATAATCATTAATAATATAATGATTCGTATATTAATGTTTTTTTTTTTTTTTTCAATGGTAAAAAGTTGGTTGTATACGGTTTGTGTGCTTTCTATCTGAAAAATGTAAAATATAGGTAAAATTATTGACTATGATAATATTTTATACTAACAAAATTGATATAGTTAATATCATATTAGTTAAAGTGTTATATTATTTAAGATTTCAGCGAATTTAATAATTATACCAATCAAATGCTACTTATATAGAATCGTTTTTATTTCACAAACATATTACAAGTTGTACGAATTTTACGTCATTGATACATTTTTAAATATAAATTAAATAGTTAAAGTACCTAGGTGCCTATTAATAATTGTTGTTTCTAAGACTGGTTTTTTTGTTTTTCTAGAATTATAAACTTTTATGGATGGAAAGTCATTCAGAAATAAAAACAGACACCGCCGAGGTTATTGAATGATTTCCCAGAAATGACACACTCTTTTACCGAAAGGGCTTTAAAAAACTTGTGCCAAGTCACCCAAAATATATTTTGAAAACAACGGTAATTATGTGGAAAATTACTAAATATTTTTTCTGCGAGTCAAAACATTTTTTTTTCAATCATTATGGATATTATCATTTATTTTGATTTGTCTTGGTAAATACAAGGAAACTTACTTTATAGATACTTTCGCAATTTAAATAATTTTAAAGATCAAGTTACTTAAAAAATAATTAATATTTATTATTATTACTACTATTACGATTATTTTCAACCAGAAAAAATATTTAATTATTATCAAATTAGAAATAAATAGTAATTGCCAAGCCCACCAAACCCAATTTATAATAAATTTAGTAATCTGTAATAAACGTATATGTCATGTTCAATATATTATAATGTAACATAATATATCTATTATTATATTATATTCATTTAAGTTGAGTTTATTGAGATAAATTAATTTGGCAGTAATGTTTCCAAATCTACGGGAAATTATGAGATATGAATTAAAAGTTTTTCGTTTAAATGTGAACGTATATAATTAAGTTAACTTAACATACTTTTATTGGTGTCATAAACGCGCAATCACCAGAAAAAATAATAAATTCTCATAAACACAATTAAATTCAAAGTTTAAAAGTTGTAAAAGTATACATAGCATAATAAAGTATTATACCGAACAGATCGACCTTGCTCCTAAATTACATGTTAAGTGAATCGTTAATTACAATTATGACTTTTAGCGGTATGACAATTACCGGGCTTCCGTGAAGTTTTAGAACCAGACGTATTCTTTTTTACAAATTGGTCGAGTCGTAGTCTTACGGAAAAGCAGTTAGCAAGCTTAGGTACTTATATATTGTATTATTGTGTAGGACGTAGGTAAAATAATACCTAACCTAACTTACTACCTACCTACATTAAAAAAAAAACAACATGTCAAGAGAGACACAAAACTGTTTGCACTTGATTAATTTGAAGATTCTCACATAGGTAGTTTCGATTAAATAGTCAGTAATAGGTCAGTGCTATAAATTAACAGAAAAAAGAAAAATCTATATATAGGTAACCGCTATACCATGTCCAATAGTATAGTCATTGATTAAATATATTTAATCGATGGTATTTAGTGCATCTCGTCATTGAGTATGGGCACTGTAATGTATGTGTTCCATTTTAATTCAATCATAAATAATTGTACAAGACCATGCTCAACGAATTCGGTCCATATTTTTATTTTTAACAATTATTTTCGTAATATTATTAAAATATTAACAAACTATCTTGCTGTTTTCAGTTTTTCCCGATTGTTTTGAAAAGTTCAATTTTGATCTTCGTAAAAGTACCAACGCTACATCCAATTTTCTACAAAAAACCTCAATCGAAGTTTATGACCCCGGAGCACTTTTTCTATACTAAAAAAAAAAAACTATCTCCGGACACGCAAAAATAAATAAATAAATAAAAGTCGCACACATCATTCTGAAATCAATACTTTATCATCGCTGTACGCGGTCAGAATTTAAAAAATGTATTTATTAGTCTTGCTAATAAATAACCAAAAACTTTACTACCGCGGTATGTCTAATTTAACGAATATTCTAATGTTGTACAATATATCACACGTCTTGCAAAGTCGATAAAAATCATACAAATAAACAATTATTTGCCTATGCCTGCGTCAAGTATGCACATGATGATGGACACTACACCTTTTAGCATACCATTAATAATAGGGGACATTGAACGTTGAAAACCATAATTTTATACGAACGTAAATGATGATGCGACGAATTTCGGCCAAAACGACCGCGTGACGGGCGAAGATAAACGCATAAAACAATTTCCCGGGAAAATGTGGAAAATGTGACTCGGGTCCCTCTTAAAAAACTCGTCGATTGCGTTTTCCTAGAGGCGCCTCGGTGGTCTTAAACTGCACACCTAAACACACGTAATATATTATAAATTATCTATTATGGCTGCAGCAATAAACCGCGGAGACGACATTTGCCTAAACCACGTGGCGCTTAATCCAACAGTCGTCGAACCGCTTTACCGAGTACCTACTACACACGTGCCGATTATAGATTCATATTTTATTTACAAGTTTACTACCATCCGACCGTAAAATTACCGGCTACGGGCCATATAGTGTTATACATTATGCAACAATATAGGTAAAACAGCTACTTTTGGCACCTCTGCGTTTTCCCATTCGACCGAACGGGTATATTATGTATACGACCGCGTTCACGATATTTGTGTGACAATAATAATTATTACCTCTGCCGCGTATAGTTATGCAATTGTAGGTAGGTGACTATATTATACATTATAATAATATATACAACGAACCAATTTTCGTTTGTTTGAAAATCGATCAATTAATGCGTTTTCCTACACACACACACACACACACACACACACACACACACACACACACACATACCTACATGTTTGGGTAGGTGGTACTTACAATAATATAGCGTGTTGATGTTATACGGCGACCTGATTTCGCACCTGCAGCCGAGACTAACCAAAATAATAATAACAATAATGTATAGCTTTTTCGTAAAACTGCACTTTGGTACCACATAATATACGTTATTTTCCATGATAATATATAAATTATAATATATTATTATTTATTATATTAGGTAGGTAGTGTACAAAGCTGGGGGCACTAACTAGTTAGAAAGTTAAAGTTAAGTTAGAAAGTTACTTTTTAAGTAACTTTTAACTTGACTAGTTAGTTTTAATTCATATTAACTTTGTAACTTAACTAGTTGAATTTAATGTGTAAAATAGTCTAATCTAACTAGTTGGAAAGAAAACTAACTAGTTATTTTTATTATTGTTATTATTATTATTTTTTCATTCCAAAATTCCAAAAGCTGTTCCTCAATCATGACATTATGGCTATATGCCTATATAGATTATTGGCTCATATTATTAATTATTAGTATTTATAATAATGCACACACAGGAACCACGGCTTTTCCGAGTAGGTAGTCTGTATAATGTTGGTATCAACTAGATATAAATATTATCTATACGGGTGGCTTAACCAATTCCTTGTGAATATTCAAACACTTCTCCTTAACTACCACTAACAATATTTTCTGAAGAAATACAAAAACTGTATATTAAGTATAATATAAGTATTCCTTCCAGTGCTCAAGTCGAGAGACTTTTTAGTGCAGAAGAAGGAGGCCAATTATTCGATGAAAGGCATGTGTCTATGTCTGATGATAACTTTGAAATGTCACTTTTGTTAAAATTTAACAAATATTTTGAATAAAATATACTAGAATATAGTCATATAGATTTTATTATTTACTATTATTTATTATTTAATATTAATATTTGTATACTAATTTACTATTATATAACTAATTTTAAGTTTATACTGTTATATATTTTTTTTATTTTGTTTCACACTTTATGTTCTAATAACTGATCAGTGATATACCAATAATTCATTTCCAATTAATTGCAATTATTACTTACCTGATTAGAACATTTTGATAAAATTACTAGGTGTTTAATTCAATTTTTCAGTTTTAATCAATAATTTAAGTTAGATAACTTATTATTTAATTTTCAACAAAAAAAATGTTTTTTAGTCTATAAGAAAAAACTAACTTCTATCTTCTACTCTAACTGAAGTTACTATTTTCACCAAACCAACTTATAACTAACTAAGTTAGAAATTTGAACAGTTTCTAACTTATATTGTAACTTAGTTAGTTTTTTTACTAAAGTAACTCAACTTCAACTAGTCGAAAAAAAATGACTAACTCGCCCAGGTTTGGTAGTATAGAGATACTGTTATTATATCAGCGGTCACACATATTATACGCGATCCGAAATGTGAACGTTACAATAACAATAATAATATTATAATTGATAATATTATACTCGGAACCGCTTCTCGAGCTTATAAAATAATAATATGTACTATGTTTAATTTATGTGTATAATTTTTTTTTAATTTCTCGATGAAAGCCGTTCGTACCTATTATGCGAGCACTACGATAGTGATACGTTATCAAAAAAAAAAAAAAAATATGCAAATCTGTTCGTTTCTGCAATTGAATCGCCGCCTCACGACGTACATCCGGTTCCGCGACGCCGAGTGCTCCGATAACGTGAACGCGATTTAAATGTATTATAATAATATATGTACAACATTTTAGCCTCACATAAAAGATATACGTGGACGGTTTTGTGCAAATTTTGAGAGAAATAAAATTACAACTCTCGATGACGGTTCTACCTATAGGTAGTAAAATATAATTAATAGGTATTTGAAGAGCGCTTTCGATGCGATTTACTGCTGTTGTAGATGTCTGGCGTACCATTATAATATCATTACCGTGCTATTCCAATATTACCTACAACTACTGTGCAGTAGAATAATATAACATTGCGGTTGTTGCGCCATCACGGTATCATAATATATAGGTAATGTAAATATGGAATAAAACGTTCGGAGCTGCAGCTGAAAACGGTGAAAACGACTCCGCGAACGTAGCCGGCGCGTGCGAAGACTATAACACTGTACCGACTGTACCAATAATGTTTATCCTCGTTTATTAATATTATGATTCTTGCTGACACAGAATAATAAATTCGTAAAACAATATATTTTTCTGAAAAAATAACACATATGTATTAGAGTTACGGTGGAATGGCTTTAGCTATACTACTTCGTACATAGAACGTTAATAATACATTAATATTATTATAAACATATATATAAAAAGCGAGGTATACCTACGTATCCACTTTTCCTGGAAAACACATCAACGCTTTTGCATGATAAATAGCAGACATCTCGACACTTCATACACCTATAAAAAGTATAAATAAAGGCCATGACTCTCGCAGAAAATTAGTAATGACAACTATACTGCATTGTCGCATAGTATTATATAAATACATTTCATATATTATTATAGTGTTTGCGAGTGAATTTATACTGTACAATTTCACGAAAAAAAGTAAATTTACTGGGAAAAAAATTGAGTGGGATATTTTTATTTGGTAACATTATCACTATAATACGCAATTAATACGATATTAACCGATTATAAGCTGCATCCAGATAACACGATATAACACTATGTCATAATAACAATATGACAAATCCATTTTCATCAAAAATCCCTGCTTAAAAAATAATTGATAAAGAAAAAAAAATGATGACTGATGAGTATCTCCTTGCAAGAACGAGACAGATCCCATAACTCATAAAGGAAATAATGCACTATTGGACCTATTTGGATTTTTATTTTCTGGTGGAGAACCAGCTGATAACTCAAAGATAATACTATAATGAATACTAAGTTCTGATCAAAACACAAGATGGCTCCAAAAATTAAAACTGTTTTATTTTTATTTTCTGAAAAGTTTTGAAAAATGGAATTGTCTGATTTTTCAAACGGACCCTTTCTCATGTATTCAATATTCTTAATGCACTCCAATCACAGCTGACAATGCATGGATATTATATTGTATGCGAATATGCAATGAACAATACTGTAGTTTCATATTCACAACAATTATGGCTATTAATATTATAATATTAATCAACCAATTTTAGGTAGGTACGATAGGTAGTTACCGCACATTTGGTAAAATGCACATAATCGGTAGGGAACTCGTTTGCCTCGTCCATCAACCGCGTGGCCTATAAATAAGAGTATTGGCGAGTTTCGTTTAAATGATAATAATATATGCACATAAGTAACATAATATGGTTTCATTGTTCCGAAGAGCTTTGACTCCCGCCCATTTTCATCAAAAATCCCGCTTAGTAATAATGTTGATAAAGAAAAAAAATGATCTTCTTGCAAGAACGAGACAGATCCCATAACTCATAAAGGAAATATAATGCACTATTGGACCTATTTGGATTTTTTATTTTCTATTGAAGAACCAGCTGATAACTCAAAGATAATACTATAATGAATACTAAGTTCTGATCAAAACACAAGATAGCTCCAAAAATTAAAACAAAAAAAAATGTATTCAATATTCTCAATGCACTCCAATCACAGCTGACAGCGTGTAGATATTATATTCGTCTGTGTATGCGAATATGCAATGAACAATACTGTAGTTTCATATTCACAACAATTATGCTTATTAATATTATACCTAATGATAATCAACCAATTTTAGGTAGGTATAATAGGTAGTTACCACACATTTGGTAAAATGCACATAATCGGTAGGGAACTCGTTTGCCGTCGTCCGACAACCGCGTGGCCTATAAATAAGAGTATTGGCGAGTTTCGTTTAAATTATAATATATGCACATAAGTAACACAATATGGTTTCATTGTTCCGAAGAGCTTTGACTCCCACCCAAGCACGTCCCCATGTGGGCACCTGCCTGTCAACGTTAAACTGACCCCGGTGCAGTGCAACGGTTCGAACGTGCTCATATCAGCTGCCAGTTATTGTTTGTATAGCACCGGGTCGGTGTGTGTGTGTGTGCGTAAAAATAAATTAATAACAATAACGTGATAATAATATTTGACAAAAAACCCATCGTAGTCGGTGCATTTGAACAAACAGGTCGGCTCGAGAGCGCGTGCGCGACACCCACACACGTCGAAGTGAACGCGCGTTAAACACAGTACACTATGTCGTCGTTAAACGGTGGTCCAACGCACACGTCGTAATATTGTTATTATTTAAACGCGAAACTGTTATTATATTAATATTAAAATTATTACCTGCCGAACAGTAATAATATTGTCATCATGCTGGTACCCGGCGAACTTCCTGCGGCTACCCGCGGGTCACCGACTCCGTACCCGCCGCAGTCGTGAGTGTGACGGCGATCCCCGAGGGGGCACCCACCGACCGACGACCTGTTGGACTCGGCGATGACCGCCACCCGATACTTTACCGTGGACTCGGTGGTCCAACCGGTACAGCCGGCAGCCTCCAGCTCGGCCGCGACGACTGCAGACTCCTCCGCCGCCGCAGCTCATCCGAGCGCCGGACGCGGCGGTATCGTGCAGGTCGTGGCCGGTTATAACCGCGATCGTGACCAAACCGATACCGCGACCGCGTCCTCGCTCCAGCCCGCCGCGGACCATCGGCCGACGTCCGTCGATCACCTTCCTGTAAGTACATAAATTCATGCTGCATCGTGTGTGCAGCGCATTCACGGGTACCCTAACCCTGGTGGTCTACGAGGGGCCAACAGTTAAGTCCCCGGGAAACTTGTCCAGCTGCACGTTGTACACCCGATAACAGTGGCGTTTATACAAATTATTTTCACTATGGGCCAATTTATCAGCAGTCAGCTAGCACGACTATAACATAGCCATAACTATACATTTTTTAAGGAGATGGGTGGTTATAAATACAAATAAAAATTGTGCGATTAAACTTTATGATTATAATGTAAATTTCATTTAAAAAAAAAATTTACAATTTCATACATACATAATATATATTTTAATGTTATCTTATTGTGAATTTAACACATAAAAGTCATCAAAGCAAGTCCTGACAATCTAACATTTCCTTGTTGATTCCTCCTAACGATTTTAATCATGGTGAAAAACTGTAAACAGTGTAGATATACATGAAATGGTTTAATTGAACCTGCAATTTCACTATGGGCTCTGGCCTAGGGGGGCTCCCCCCTATATACGCCACTGCCCGATAATAATAACTTAAGAAGACGCTACCCATACATGTGTTATCTCCGTCTTACACACGCACGACATAGCAAATTGTCGTTCACTAGTTATTTCAATAGTATGCAGTTAGTTTTAGAGTGAATTGACCTATTATAACATGTTTAGATAATAACATTATATGTGCTTAAGCGTTGGCTTTTATTCGATATTTTAATTTTCAAGCGAAATATGAGCATTTTAAATTTTTGATATTTCACGTACACACATCTTACTTGAAAATGAAAATATTTAAAAATCGCCAACGCTCAAGCACAGATAATATTCTTACCTAATAGTATGATAATAGGTCAATTCACTCTAATATTAAAACTAAAAACACACTATTTAAACTAGCGAATGGAAATTTCGTATGTCGTGAGTGTGTAAGACGGAGACAACAAATACATGGGTAGCGTCATCTTAAGCTGTCCGGCGCGCCATCCGAAAGCATTTTTTTGCCTATAAGCATTATTGTCTGATTTTATTATCATTGTTTTTTTATTAAAAACAGACTGCAGCGGAACAACGGATTGTATTGTGTTTTAACGCTAAATTTTTAGATTTCACAATTTGTCGGTTTATAACATTATAAATAATTTATAAATACAATTTGTTACAATTAATGTGATATTTTTTATACTAAAACTATTATATTACTAATACCTGCAGGGTGTCCGAGCATGTTAAGTGGGGTCGGTCATATTTTTTTTTACCATCTCATAAGGGTTTAGTAATATTTAACTTTTTTTAAACTTCTGCAAACATCTTAATTGAATCGCCTTGAAGAATTGATTTTCTGGTTTACGTATATCCACGGGTTTACCAAGCTAAAGGCACCAGCTGAGTCAATAAATAAAATATATATTGTAGGGCTGACACGATATTATAAACACATATTACAGTATATGTATATCGTATGATATTATGTTAAGCACGCCTCAGACGTAATTTCGTTGTGTGATGTGACAATTTTATGACGAGACGAGTTACGTGTGCCTCCATCTTACTAGTTTAGTACGTTAAAGACTCGACTTAATAGTGTTGAAGTGCTTTAAATGATACGTCGTTCAACCGAGTCGTGGAAATTTAATTTAGTTGGCACATTATCGATGAGATCGTTTTTCCATCTTTAACACTACAAAGTTTCCATAAACATATTAACTAGAACATAATATATCATGAAATGTGAATAATGGATGAATTTCTCGACGACTGCTGGTGTTGTATCACGTGATATAGACGCAGAACATAAATTCATGAAAATGCCATTTATAATTCTGCGATTCAGCTATTAATCCTATGCATTGAGCGATTTCAATACAAATAATATATATCTTAACATTTTAAACCATTATCAAGCATAGAAATGTTAAGTTAATTTAACTACAACGAGTGTCAATTATTTATCTACGTTCTACACATCTGAACGTCGTTTTTTCGCTAAGGCTCATTAACTCGTTTTCTGGTTGTTATATCACGTATTTATTATTCAAACTCACAAGGTTAAAACAACAACAAATTATTTTAAATAAACCTATTTCTATTGAAATGAAAAGTGTAATATTGTGCTCGAAATAACTTTTATATGATACGATGTACCTAGTCAATTTATTGGACTGGTGAATTAACTACTCGTTAAATCTATCTTCATTCTTCACATAATACTCTTTGTATGTATTTTTATAGTGTTACCGTTACTTATATATAATATAGTTAATATTATTGTTACTCGAGGGTAATATTGTGTTATCGTAGTACAAAAATAAATTTACAACCATCTAATAGCATGGGTCGTTTTACGAACGCTTAAAATTTGATCGATTTTTGTTAGGTCACAGCTAGGTTTACCAAATTAGTGGGACCATGTTAAACAGAATTTGTGTTATTACTTTTTCAGTCTTATCGTTTCAATACAAAGTTTACTTACTCGTATAGACGTATATAATAATATATATATATATATTTTGATCGATGCAATTTTATTACCCGAAGTCTGTTGGGGCGACGCGTTCGCCGGAATTCGTCTCGGCACGCTTGTTATTCGGATCGAACATATTATGCATATTTTTTCCGTCTACCTTTATGAGAAAAAATTCAATAATATTATTAATAATACGCTCGATGCTATTTATCCGTTCCACAATAAATTGTGTCTGCCTGTATACAATACATATAGTGTTAGGATTAGTATAGGTACAGGCACTCGAATATAGAAAATGTGAAACGGCGCACAGAAGCGAAACGAGTTTTGGTTTTTATATTACAGCTGCTTTTTTGAAAGACACCGATTTCCGGCGAATATTATTATTTGGCGAAAATGTAAATAATAAAGCCGGAGAAACATAATCGCTCAACTTTTAGGAAACGCTCCGCGTTTCTCCTCCGAAGGTTTGGATTGCAAACTTCTCAAATCTAATAAAATTTAAACTTCTATATTATCATACACGTTTTCTATGCCCCCCCCCCACCACCCTGCAAACCACCGACACCGTTTAATTATTCAAGTGCAGCCGTTTCCACTGGCAACGTGGATTTACTCGACCATTTCTTGTTTTTTTTATTTTTTAATCAAATTACTTAAGTGTAGTCATAATAATACCTATAATACGTACGAGATATCAAATTAAAAATTCTTCGCATTTTTATTTTTTTATTTTATGCGAATCTTCATAACACGTGTCACATCAACACGACAGCGACCCAAAAACGTCTATTCGATCGCGACGAAAAAACATAATGGGGACATGAAAATGTTCATATGTTTGACTAAACGTCATATATATTATGAGAAATAATTTGAGTTTTCAATCCAAAAATGTTGACACAAAATATTATTCTTCAGCACATACTCGCTGCTTAATATAACTCTTACAAACCAGAGATATACCTGCAGAGGTATTCAAACTGTGCGTCCAGTGGTGACGTCGAGAGAGTTGGCGAAGGGAGCCCCGTCAAAGCACCGGAATTAATGTAGGTCATGTGTGATATTAATATATAAATATTATTTATAATCATTAATGCGATTATGGAAATGATAGTGAAAAACATTACTGTTTTAAGTTTTGTTTCTAAATAGTCACTGTTATTATCACGCACATTGGCCATATTGATTATCCATAAAGTTTCGATTTTTTAATAACAATTTGGGAGACGTAAGAATGTCGTGAACACACAAATAGGAGCCGCCTCAGCGGGATGAAAAAGTTTGAATACCTCTGGTAATAAACAAAGTTTCGGTATACAACTTGTTTAAGTTCCTTCGACGAATGTATTACAAATTTAAAATATATAACAGTACAAGACTTTAATAATACGTAATGGCAAAACGACCACATTATCGCCGTAAGCAGCCAAAAATATAATATATAATTATTTAGTCTTATCAATGTTTGGGGTTAAACATTATTGTAGAATGTTACGCATTTCCATAAACCGTCTAAAAGCATAGCAATGCTGTAAAGTGTGAATAAATAATAACGACGTAATAACTAATAAGAGAGCAATGTAAGCAATGTAAGCAATAAATTCTTAACGTTGTCGTAGCTGCAAAGTCATTCATTTGATCTTCTTAGCGAGCGTTTCGGTATATTTTTGTATTTATAAATACTTGAACTTGCTGAATAATATTATACATACACGCTCGCATACCCGTTGAACAAACAAGTTGACTGGTATGTAAATTGAACATCATAAAAACAAAGGTTTTACATAATATCAAATATGTTAAAGTATACATTTTTTTTTGTTTTGGTGGTTTAATAATTAATACAAGTGTACCAGCGTGAATGGTAAAAGTTTCTTGTTTATGACTTTGTGTAGCAATAAAACTAAAAATGTACTAAACACTGGAATGTCATAATTTATTATTATAATATTAACAATAGTACATCTTCTATAAAACATAAACATCTGTTGTACAAACGATGCAATTAATTTTAATCAGAACAATCAGAGTTAAAAACAAAAGAGGAAGTATCTGTACATGATGACTTCCATGATTCGTTGACATATGCGTATGTTCGTATTATCCTATGTAAGTGTCCCAAAAATAATAAAATTGAACGGCTGATAATATAAGTATAATAAAAAGTCACAATTAGGTATGAAATTCTCGATATAATGTTTATAATAAATAACAATATCAATTATAAATTTTATGAATTATACAGCGAACTCGTAACAGTCCTTATTATTGTAACTCGAAAATAATAATAAGCATTTAAACGGGTAAGTAAATAACCCTAAAAACAACTATACTTTTTTCTCGTTAGTATTTTTTAACTCTTTTTTTGTTTTAAAAAAAGTCGCAAATATTTTCTCTTGATACTTAGTACCTACCTATATTCATTATTCATAATTGAAACGGAAAACTTTTATTTCAAACCGTATTATTATTTCACTATCCTATATAGCACTTTTCGCCTTGTATTTTTTTCTTCTGTCGTCAGTATATATTATGTTTTATTTTTACAGTGTCAAAGAGAAGAGTTTTCATCTTACTAAATTTATTACTTATTTTGAAGTTATAAATAATTGTCGACGAAATATGGGCCAAGACCAGCCAACATGGCATTAATCTATTTCGGCTATTTTGGCTGTACGTTCAAAATTCAAACTCATAGATTTCAGTCTCTGTCAAAGTTTCTCAGCTACTATACAGATTTTATTTTTGTGAATTTCAATAATTCCTTCAATGTTTAAAGTATACATGAAAAGGTATGCTAAAATTAACATGAAACATTGTGTCAACATAAACTTTGTAAGTTGTAACTATATAATATATATCAATAAACTCGCATCGACTTAGTTCAGATTAAAGTTCAGTATTAATATTAAACTGAATTCTACTTAGTTTTAAATCAATATTCAATGTATTTATACCAAAAACTATTTACCTATTGTTAGGGCACTACTGTTTAAGAATACCACCGATTAAGAGAATTCAATTGCGTATATCAAGACACTTAATTCAACATATCCTTACTGACACTCCGATTTTTTGTTAAATTATCGTAGATATTTCTATGCGTGTAGGTGTTCCTCAAAATATTTATTTTCTCAATACCCCAAGCCCCCAAAGTTAATTTTCCCATAAAATATCCTTGATCGGTAATTATACTAAAAAAAAATATACACATCTAAAGTTTATGACCAGTAAAATAAATACTACTTACCGCGTGTTATTATGTCTGAATTCAATATGTCGAATTTTCATTATTTTAAACACGTCTAAACTAAGCACTAACTGTTTTTAAGTATATAATATTATTAAATGCGAAACGATAAAATATAGTAAACCTATTAATTAATTGAATGAATTCATTTTAACAGTACTCAGCTATATATAATAATATTTTTTGTATACAATTATTAATGATGTGGTGTGTATGTTGTAACCATCGTCGTGTTGCAACGAAGTTTCCGACTGATAGACTCAATAAAGAACACAATAATGTATAATAATATTATGGTTAATTATATCATGTAATTAGTCTTGTTTCTTTTTTTGTTATAACACTTGAACACAAAATTATAATATCGAAAATTCGAAAACTCGATGGACATTATTACGAATCGATTGTGTTTCGTGGATATTCTTCAATGACTATAAGCGTGGTGCTACGTTTGAATCGCGTCAGTATAATATAAACTATGTAATATAAACCGGACGTTAAATTTTACGATCACAATAGTAATTTTATCTCGAACATGTCGACTGTGATATTATTATTGCCCGTAAATCCACCACTGTTCCCACCGTTTATCGTATAATTGTATAAATTACAGAAAGCACGACCAAAATCGGCGATAGTAATAATAATATTATTATGTCCTGTTAGTTGGCCTGTAAATCTCGGCCAGCGTTTTATTATTTAGCGCAAATTAGTAACAAATAACAATCGTACAAAAACAAAGGATGAAAGTACGTTTTAAAAAAAAAAAAAAAAAAAAACATGACAACACTTATTATTGAATACCTTTGTGGTGGTATTGTAATGTCTATTCCTGCAATCCTGCACACAAAAGGTTCACAAAACATCTTATTCAGACCTTATAATAACACGGCCGCACAGGTATTGTTTTTGTTTATCAACATTTGAACCTTTATAAACCTTACTCGTTCACAGTACACACGTCGATTTCAAACAACAGTAAGTATAGCCCATATATCATATTTAATACCTACCTATACCATACATGACCACAATATCCTACTCTGGCTTACATATTATTATACCCTTTACCTTTTGTTTTTATGCATAATATACAAATCTGAAGGGTTGTACATCATTTCCAAACGAATTATCATAGGTACGATTTTTTTTAAATTTAAAACGTTAAAAAAAATATCAATTTTATTGTGCTTTCATGGCACATACTCTTCTCTATTCATCGAAAAAATAAATTGATACAATTTGGACAGAATGTACAGATACTGGGTGGCTGGGTTATTGGCGATCGATTCTATTCGTTAGTCTCAGCCGGGATAGTTGTGCACTTATTACCATAATTAAAAATTTTAACATTAAAATTAATGATGAATCGTGTACAACATTACGACCAGGTACCTAATTATCAAGGAAATACTTTGAAGTATCAGCTAGGACGAACGACAGATGATTACTTTTATACATTATATTGGAGACATCTTATGACACACCTGGGTCCCCTATAAATATAAATGCACCAAATAATTATCTATGTTCAATCAATATCCTAATACAACTTAAATAAATATAAAACTACTAGCTGCCCGATCTTCCTCCGGAAGAAATTATTTTTTCATAATTTAATTTAAAAACACAAGACTATTTTTTGGCTATACAAATAGTACAATATAATTACATATTGTAGTTATTGTTATTGCTAATTTCTGAAAATTATATTTCCTACATTTAGAATTAAACCACTGGAGTGGTAAATTTTATTCTTTTTGTTATAGAATTGAGATAAGGTAGAAAAAAATGTAACAATAAATTATTTGTTCGATGTATAATATATATATTTCAAATGGAAAAATGCAAGTGCAAACAAATAAATTAATAATTAATAATCATAATAACAATAATAAATACGCAGTGTGATTCCTTTTAAAGGTAAGACTAAATAATTCTGTCCAGTGACATCGGATTAATATGCGGTTTTCGGGAGGGGATAGGGAATACATAAATACACATTTCTTGATGATTTTTACATTTTTAGATCTTTCCGTGTGCGCATGCGCAATACAACTTGCATTTTTTTAAAAGGCAACAGGTGTTTTGAATACCAAATTCGGATAGACCGAATTTTTTGAAGTCGATTTGGTCCTTTTTGCCATAGCTCTAAAATCATAACTGACTAAATGGCAACCAGTCAAAGTTTCGATTACAATTATTGAATTTTTCATATTCATATTTCAATTCATAAAATTCTAGTAAGGTTGTTGAAAAATTCAATAATTTTAATATAAACTGACTGGTTGCCATTTAGTCGGTTGAATTTCGTAGTACAGTTGATTTAAATCCACCACTTCCAAAATCCCTTCGTCTGTATAAAGGATATTTATCATCAGTAATAGTACTGTTAGTAAATGCTTTCGGATACCTAATAGAACAAATGAAATTTTTTTTATTAAATATGCTTTTTTTAGCATATGTATAGAATAAAAATGCAAAATAATGTTATTCTTAAACTAATTACGATTTGTGACGCAAAACCACCTTAAGTAGGTAACTACATGTCTACATAATATGGCACTTGAATATATCTACCTTATAACTTGAAAATTAAGTTTTTACTCATAACTTACAAAGAAAGTCCTATCAATAAAATTTAACTTTATACCATCGTTATTATTTAAAAAAATTAAAAAAGACAATAATTAAAAAAATTGCATAGTATAGGTATACGAGGAAGTTTAAAGTTTAAACTACGTATGCGCTTTTGCACTAAAAAATAACTAAATACCTACACTTAAACAAATACAAAATATAAGTACAAATGATGAAATTTTATAAATAAACTTAATATTAAAAAATAAAAATTATAATTCAAAATATTTATGTAAATTTATAATAGTTATATTAATATGAAATAGATTTAAATATGTATATTGAATATTAAAATGTATTATTACCTCTTTGAACATTTTTGGTTTTCTCCCATACATGGAGAATTTGGATTCATATAACCACATGAGCCATGTACCATGTGTTTTTTAACTATTTCAAATATAGTTCAGGATCTATTTCGGGGTTTGGTAATTCAGCACTTATTATATCATCGACATTATAATTTTTGACAATAGTTTCTGTTGCTCCAAATGAGGTCATATGAAATGCATTGTTATATTTATAAATATTTTCTAAAAAGTGTTCTGAAATACTTGTTGAACTTTCCAAAAGAGTTTTCATTGGTTCTGTTAGTTCATCGATATTAGGAATACGAACAGTTCCATTTGAACAACACATACCAGCAGATTCTCCTTTAATTAAGAAAATAATATAAAACGTTTTCAAAATTCTAAAAATGTATACACTCATAAACTACCTTTGAATTTCATTGCATTGCAATATTGACAAATTACATCCATTACACCGGTACAAACATCATCGTCGTCATAATATGGATGCTTAGGTTGGTATAAATAGGCAGACCGGAATTTTACCCACTTGAACGGTATATCACCTAAAGTATATGCATTTATAATAATATAAATAGTAGTGAAACATAGGCGAAGTATAATAAACAGATATATTATTTAATAATGTATATGTACCACATACCAAATAATGTGGGTTCAGCATTTGGTCTTAACCTCTTACGCTGTGTAGTAAAAAACATATTGGTTTCAAACAAAATTCAAAAAAATTAGATCTGTTAGTAATGCTATACAACAAACGACTGAACGATCGGAGTTAGAGATGTCGATCTCATCGATCGAATAAATTAGGGTACGCGCATGCGTATTAAAAACATTATTTATTATTTTTTTTTTATTACCTTTGTACATTATTATAGGTCAACGATTATAAAATAAACAAAAAAAAGAAACAGACATCGTTATCGGTGAATGTATGAAAATAATAAAATTGGTAGTTAGTTAATTATTATTATTATTTTTATGAGGGTTCAAAACCGGTTTCCTTCGTCTCCAAAATCAAGTTAGATTCTTATATATATAGATTAATTAATGAATGTTTATATTGTGTGTGCGTACATAATATATTAGAGTGTGTATAAAATCTGAACATTTAATCTGCAATTATCTAGGCAGAATGTTCAATGAAAATGTGTTTGAATGAAAAAAATATCATAAACTGCAATAAAGTACAACTTTACTATTAGCGTACCTTTTATCAAACTTTACATATTATCATTTATTTAAACAAGTACTAGAATTATTGATAAACATTAAAATAGTATTTTTATCGAAAACATAAAAGCTACTATAAAGTGGGTACTATTATGTTATACATTTATACTGTAGGCGTCGAGTGGGTCTTTGTGTTTGAAGTGTTAAATTTGAATTCAATGATATAAAATTCTATATAAAAAAAGATTCTTGAGAAAAGATGTCAGACTATATTACTAAGTATATTTTATGATATTATAGCTTTTAATTTATTTATTGCTGAAAACAAATTGCATTGGAACATTTATAATAATTATTTATTTATTTAACGTCCCGGAGGCAAATAGTACAGTGAATACAGTAGGTAATAAAATCATAAACAATACTTAAATACTAGTACAAAATAAGGCAATAAGCAATACAATTACTTAAGTATAATTGATTTTAGACAATATTAATGTCATGGTAAAAGAAATCAAAATCATTAATAGTATTACAATTCATTAGCAATAAGTCAATAGGCCCAAAATGACTATAATTTTATCATTGTATGTATAAAATATAAAAATATTTTGAAATTACGACAATATAACTAAAAGTGTTAATATTCGTTTAAATATCTAATTTCGTCCAAATTTAAAATTAAAAAATCTAAAAAAAAAAAACTGTAATGTTAATATACTGTTTAGATTATTTGGTTGAAGTATGAAGTAGGTACTTAGGAGAAACTTTATTTTCAAAAAGAGTCGAAATATTTTTAAAATCCTGTTGTTTTATAAACATTTTGTGGAAATGTCCTGTAATTACGGTTATTCGTTTTTAGTTTATACAAAAAACAAAATTAATTTTGTCAAATCTGGTTATGTGTAGAAATTTCCTGATTTTTTTGGAAATTCACTACGAATTTTTTACTGTTGACCCCCTCAAAGTATCAAATAGATTAATTTTCCTACCAAAAATATCTGTTGAAATGGAAAATCAAAGCAAGACAAAATATGCCAATGATATGTAGACAAAAAACACACACACATCATTGTTAAATCAATTCATTCACAGCTCCGTTCAAAATCTAAAATAATACAAAAATCAACAATTCATTATAATCATTATTTATATTTATGTATTTAATTTTTTAAGGATTATAAATAAACCTAAATTTTAAATTAAAAATTCAGACATAAGTTATAATCGTTCACTTAGCCAACTAGTAAATAAAATAAAAACATTCCTACCTTTGATTTTAAAATAAATAATAAATTATAGATAACTACATCTCCCAGCTGCTTCGTATGAAAATCAAGCACTGGTTAAATTTAATTATATTTATAAGTTATAACCATTAGTTTAATGGAAATACCAATAAAAAGATGACTCAGTTAAGTATTTACCACAGTTTTTTTTCTCCACAATAAACTTACCTACAAAATCCATATCAACCAAACTCATAAAGGCTATACCAGAATGAGAACTCTTTATCCCATAATAACCTAAGCATTCGCTTCAAATAAAATCATCATTCTTACTAAACATATTATATCCAGTTTTATTATGGAAGTCAGTCTCATCCGTAAAAATGAAATAGGGAAATCCAAACAAGAAAAAAATCCATTTATACGAGTGTCTCGTCATAAATTATAGCATTTAATAAAATATAATAAATCTGTATTAAAAAAAGAAAAAAAATCATATCTGTAATCAAAATATTTTAAATCCTGTTATTTTGCTTTTAAATTAAATTTCTAGAAATGTAATATAATATATATTGTTAAGCTTTTGAATTAAATGCATTGCACAGTAACGCACCTATATACATTTACTGTACAAGGACGCATTTTTTTTTATTTACAATAACCACGGTTGGTGAAATATGACTCATATTAATAAATATTAGACAATAAACACTGAATAGGATTGTACATAATATTATACTTATAATAATAATAATAATAGTTAATAACCATGTAGGTACATAAAACATTTATAATTTTAAAAAGTTCACTACCTTTGAAGTATGACATTAAATAGCACATCATACGTAATTAGTTCAATACGTGTCGTTGTATTTAATTATTATTAATTTTGTTAATTACAATCATCATAGCTAATGTTAAAAACACGTTTGAAAATCACAATTTAACACGTAAATACGTTTAGGAAATAATATGTATCGTAACTGATATATTTTTTTTTTTTTTATTGAACATTAAAGCTTCGACAGCATAGGTCATTCGCTTTTAAGATATATACAATTAAATATATACTTATGAAGAGAAAAAAGAAATTTTTACAATGTTAGTGGCTTATTTCTAATTATTATCATATGTTTTTTTTATAATTTTGATGCCTTAAGAAAAGATATGATGTTTTCAGGTAGGTAGTCGGGACCGATATAACTAATATATAAATATATTATTATCATATATTTCAAGTATAATATTGTGCACCTATATATCAATATTCAATTACATCCACCTAAATATGAGAAGTATAATTTTAATACCAATAAAAACATTATAAATTTTACCTACGCATACAATCAAGTTAATTTATTTTCAATTACACTTAACTAAATTATAATATCAACGTTCATAATTTATTTTAAAATTTTTAATTTAGAAAATTTAGTCTATCACGAACCATTTATTTTACTTTGCAACAACCTGACGTTAGATGATATGAGATTTTAACGTTAAAATGTATAAAATCAACGATCCGGTATTTTTAAAATATCTAACTTAAATATTTAAGTAACTAGACTGAAAATCATATTGCTTAAGCGTTTCGAAACTTTCGTCATTTTTATGTAACACACTAAGTATTAAACACCAAATTAATGTTGTATCCAGGGACTGGAACCTATAGGGTTTTCCGGTTCCGGTTATTAAAAAAAAATATATAAAGGAAAAATATCTGTTATTTTCGGTTAATTTTGATTTCTGATTATTAAAAATTTATTAAAAAAATTGTCTGAAATAATTTATTTGTTCGTGTTTAAATTGTAATTATTTCATGAAAATAGAAGGTATTATGAAAAGTTAAAAAAATAATTACAAATATATAATATATATAATAATGTATATATAAATATCAGCCTATACAAAATCTATAGGAATATAAGATAATATTGTAAATATTTCTTTGGGTTAGGTTAAGCTATTTCATTCCATCACATAGTAAAAGTTAGTAAAATATTATGTTATATTTCATATTTGTAGTATTGTAAATTATTATGATTTGATGAAATAAATATTTTTAATTTAATTTAAGTAGACTAGTCCAAATAACTAGTCTACCCTAACCTAAATAACCTTTTTATAATTAAGGTTACGGTTTTTCCTTTTTGGAAATAAAGGTTCCGATTCAGGTCCCTGGTTGTATCAAATATTGTTTTATAATAACGACAATATACTACTAAATATTAGATTCGATTATTTTTGGTTATTATAGATTTATAATTTTATAATTTATTAACCGACAGTAATATTGCTTACGAGTAATAAAATGGTAGAAGAGAATAATATGTTAAGTTAATATACTACTTTAAAAGAATATTCAACGTCTTAGGTAGGTAGTAATGTACAAAAGCTAATAAAAAAAAATACCAGTTCCAATTATTGTGGAATTCGTGACGAACCGCAAACGATAATATTATTATTATTTGGGTACAATTTGAAATTGTGAACATTTGATTAAGTTTCGAACGCCAATTGTAATAAGCACAATATAATATAATTTAATAAATACTAAATCGATTTTAAAATGCGGCACCTTCGCTCAAACGAAGTATTACATTAACGTGTAACGTAGTTGGTAGATAATAATATAATAAATTGTGTACTTAAGCTTGACGATCGTTTTGCAAAAACGTGTTAACATTAAAATAACGATAAAAGTAATACGTTCAATAATGTGCTGTAGCACCTATACATATTATGCTCGAAACTAGTTGCAATTTAGAATTTACGACGAATAATTAAGATGGTTACGTTTGCATTTTTTTTTTTAAAAGTCGATGTTTTCCCGTAGCTTAAGAAATTTTATTTTATCTTTTTTTTTCTTGTATTATTATAAACATTTTTTTACGAATAATTACAACTTTATTTATGGTAATAATAATATATTCAATGACCTTTTTAAAAATGTACACACTACACGTAGAATCTGATTTTAATCAAAATAAAACACCACTTACACGATTGGTTTTATGCAGGTTTCCACTCTAATCTATTGAAACATAATTCTTACGGTTCTTCGAGTGTTTTTTATTGATATCTTTCTAAAATTGTTGTAATAGGAACCTAACATTTCCAGGGAATTTCCACTTTTCTTCTGACGTTGTTTCCATCGTACTCGCTTGTAATTAAAGACTTTATTATTGAAGCCCGAAAGACTTTATTATTTTATAATTCAGTAGACGTTTGTGATGAAATAATAATTATTAATTTCTTATCATAATATTTTCCCCAGTTTTTATAATTATTTACAAAATTCGACACATTTCGTGTATCTTGTCGAGTTTGTAACCCCTCTGTTATACTGTTTCAAGTAGTCAAGTCTGAACTCATGAAATTTTAATTTACGATAGCGCCGTGTTTGAAAGTTACTTCATCGTTAGTCGTTTCTGCTTTGCTCGACGGTCTAGTTTCAGTCGTTTCACAATCATATTGCACAGTACCAAACTCCATATATTATAATAGACCCTCAGGTTTTTTTATGTCTCGATACTTGATTCTATTTTTTTTTTTTTGTTACTGTCATAAATTATTGTGGGTAGTTGATTTTTTTTTTTTTTTTTGAAAAGCTTTTTTTTCTTTTGTTCCATAAGTCTTTGTTTTTATGGTCATCAGAAGAATAATTTTACAGGATATAGCGTATAATATTTACTATCATTTTCATATAAATATTTATGAATTCTAAAAAAAAAAACATTTTTCACTATGTAAAACGTTTGTAAAAGATAATTTGTTGGGGTTTTTAGACCATCCGCCCAATAGATATGTATTATATATAATAATAACGGTCCTTTTCACAGCTGTTTACGACGACGACGACGACTGCGCACTCGTCGTCCGGTGACGTTCAACGACAACAGTTACACCGGAAACGATATTCCGTCACCGACCTGATGGACAAACTTCTGGAAGACATATACAGAGTGGGTGGTGGTGGCAGCGTGGCCTCCGAATCGTCGACAGATCAGACGAATTGGAGCGACGGCGGCGGTAGGCCAACGATCGCCACGAACGAAGGATGGTCCAAGAGACTGACCAGAAAAAGTAAAACTTAACTAAATAATGCAGCTTATCACTTTTTGAGGCTAGTTTTAAGTTCTATAATGTTCGTATAACATTCACGTTTTATAGTTCACAATTAATTAGCATTGTGGTTATCGATTTCCGACCCCTCCTCGTTCGATTTATTTGTGGTTCGCCCAACTTACAAATCAGAAACGAATTTTGACGATTTTTATATAAAATATTTTAACAATAGAAAATCTTATATAATGTACTGACTACCTATGCTAGCTATATGATAAACAAGGTGTAGGTACTATTACGTAATTTTTAAGTGAAAATTGGGAAAAAATTAAATATAAATTTTGACGAATATTCAAATAAGTTTATTACATTACTGACAAGTGCCTTATACCTACCATATAAAAAATATTAATAATATTTATTATTGCTATTTATTCTCTTATCGAATTTATACAATGAAATGCGATGCACCGTCGCAGATGATCGACTATAGATACTAGGTGAAATATACGATTTAACTAAAACAAATATTATACTTGGAAGCCAAAATTGATGATGTGTGATGTATCTGCAACGGCGGTCAAAATAAAATTGATCGACAGTCTAAAGTAAAATAATGGACATAAAAAAATGAGTGAATATAATATATCATGTTGACGAAAACTCGTGATCATTAAGTTAATAACAGCAGCTGTACAAAGTGCACAATCTACAGGTGGATAATGATAATTCACAAACATAATATTCATTCATGTCATCATGTGATGTTCAACGTGTAAGAAATAGTGTGAGTACAATCAAATCTGTTGAAAATGTCATTAAAAGTTCAGCTATGTGGGAAAGTGTACAGAAAAATATTAAAAAAATAAATAATAATAATAAAAATAGACCAAATTAGGTACTAAATTATTCAAATTGATTTCAATATGTGATACACGTCGGGTTTTCAAACCACGATAAAATCATAAAACTATTTTTTGAAATTGTTCAATCTACTATAGAATCTTTTGAAATTGAGAGACTTTTAATGAACTGGGGAATTACGCACAAACACGGATCATAAATTTTAAGAAGTTTTTGAGAAAACTGAAGTTCTATATTGAGATCTATCGATGGGCAAAACATAATTGGAATTATTCTCAGAATAGTATAGTTCAATAAAGTCGTATAAATATTAAAACTTACTGTCCTGAAATAAATAAAATATAACCATTTGAGTAGAGTTCAAGTTCTGATAAGTAAATGATCAAACTCATCAATAGAATCGAGTGGTCTGATTTATTTCACAATTTTTTATTTTTATTTTTTTAGTATTTATTTTATTGAGTTGTGCTTACAAATATCCATTTATTTAAAACCGAAATGTTTCCATTTAAAACAAAATATATTATATAGTTTCCCAATAAATTATGTCGATTTCTTATAATTTTCAAACCCTTCAAAACTAGTTCTAACAAATTAAAAAAAAATAAAATTGTTTCTAATCACGGCATAGTTTTGAACTGCTTATCGGATTGGGCGGTGCAGGGTAGATCGAAAACGCATTTAATATAAAAATAAATGCGTATGATTAACACGATTAGTGGTTCGTCTTACCGCGGACAAACTTAAAATAATATGGTCGTTTCATCCAGCAGATTTGCATTGACTGACGAATTTGGTGTAAAAATTATGTACCGTGGCCACGTATTTCCATGGAGAACGATGTACGCATATTATTATTATAATATTATTCCGTCGACGTGCGGACGAAGAATATCGCAATCGTGAATCAAACAAAAATAATATCGAAACTCATATCACCCAGAGACCACCACCATTCGTATATAATGTACATTATACCCACTCGATCTATACAGACTATACTTGTATAGAATATTATAATAATACGCATGAAAGTTTAATAATATAATATATATATAGGAACACTCACGCCTAACTCGAAGTATAGTTTCCACTGCAGGGCCGAACATATCGTTGTAATATTTTTTAACACGACCACAAAGGTACGTGTTTTGCAATGATCAGTAAGTTTTCAACGGTATACAATATAAAAGCAAGCTAATCTCGTGAGCTTTTTATCTTTAATTCGACGTTAAACGTTATATAAATAGACGTAGTTTCGTGAAATTAATTTTAATTAGCGATAAATCTGACGGTCCGAAAAAAAAACAAACAAACATGTTAATGCAACAACTCAGTGGCGTACGCAGGGGTAGGGTTCTAGGGTTCTGACTCCCCCTGAAATTTCTTCCGTTGACAAAAAAATAAAACCATTTAAATACACAAAGTCGACCAATTGTTGGTCATTTTTAATAGATATAATATAAATTGTTAAATATGACAAAGACGTCGATAATCATAGTTTCAGTTTTTTGGCTGATTTAGGGCATTGCTAAACATCTGTCATAACCGTCGTATGGTGTATCATCATGTATCACCGTCCAACGATAATTACCACATATTACGACCCGAAGAGGCTCTATAGATGACCATAGGTGTCAAGATTGAACACTCGAGTGTTATTAATGTAGACTACATTTGGGACTAATTATAATTTGTTATAACCAATTACATAAAAACTATTTAGAAAAAAATAATGTAAATTATTTACTCAGGTGAAACCCTAACCGAACTAAAATCCTGCGTACGCTACTGCAACAACTTATTCGAGCCCTAGTTATAATATATGATATGTATCCTCGTGCTTTTTAATTAGTAAAATACACTATTATAGGTACCCATTATTACCCATATTATAATATATACAACCAGTGGTGAATTAACAGTGGATCCAGTGGGGGGTGGGGGTGGGGGGAGGACCGGTTTCTCTGGCTCTAATGCTGCCACCATGGAACTAAAAAAAAACAAAAATCATAACAATTTATAATTTTTTTTTAACCTTTTTATTTAGGTACCTAGAATAGGCTGGTAAATAAATTAAATTTAAAATATGATAATATTATTTGAATATTTTTGATACATGACTGATAGGCGCACAAATGAGTATAGACGATAATAAATAAAAGTGATCTCATGAATTTTTGAACTATATACTACCTTCTGTTACCAACTTGTTTGTGAATTACCTATACCTAACAAATTAATAAACCACATTGTAAAATACTAAACAAACTCAGTTTATTGTTCAAATATTTGAACGGCCAACCCTTCCACCCCGTAGAAAAAACCTACACCACGGTTTTAAATGCACCGAGCTCGTGATAGAAGTAATTTTATTAATAATACGCGTATACCGTATAAAGTATAGTAATAATAATACAATAAATTACACTTTATACTATAATATACACCTTTTATAATAATAATATAATACACCTTTTATAATATAATTCTCTGCGCCGTGTCGTTATTATTTTGCTCATTATTTTCCGTCCGTGTAAACATCCGCTCGAGAATAATGTTGCACGTCATTAAAACTCGTGTGACTTTGCATGGGCGACAGTCATTTTCCTATACTCGTCACGTTTAAAACGTATCAAGAAAATAAGATTAAGAATTGCATTAGGTTTGTCACAGAAAATACAAACCGTCGTGCGAGTGAGCTGTACGACGAGATGAAATTAATTTTTTTTCAAAGGCCATAAGTAAAACGCTAAAAATCGATTGGCGTGTTTGATTAATACCAACTAATCGTTGATTAACCGTCACGGTCGGTCGGACGTAATATAGCGAACGTTAATAATTTATCCACGAAAGCGGTTAACCAACATTTCTGGTCTCAATATCACCTCTGCGGGCTGTGATGAAAATATGTTTTACGATTATACATATTATACCTAATATACCTACCGTTTATGTTTTAAATTAAGCCAATATTGCACGCCTAATTCACATAATGAGTATTTAAAACATGTTCATGTTATTCATTAAAAGTGTTGAGTTATTAATTTTATCATGCTTGGCATTTAGGACAGGTTTATCAATCGTCTATATTTTTATTGACATATTATTATGTTACGAAAACGATTCATACCCACATAATTTTGGTTCTACGGATTTTCAATCGATTGTTTCAGACTCTCCTCCGTGATTCTGATCCATCAGCTTGTTAGAATAACTTACTCTATGCTTAACGGGAGAGCTGAGGTGCTTAGCCCCTCCCCCCCTCCCAAAAAAAAAACCTAAATATCTTACACCCAAATTTAAATGTATGAAAATATTTTCATCTTCACATCAACATTTTCAGTCCCCCCCTGCCACCCAAAAAAAAATGTCAAACACTATTTTCGCCTATGACACTAATATGAAATGACGCTATATGTATAGGCACTCAGACACACGGAAATCAGTACATTTTGTGAGTTCATAGCATATAGGTACCTTCAACCTTACTGATGGTATTGGGGGATTGTCCCATTTGCACCCTAAAAACTGTTTATGATGTTGAGCAATAAATTATGGCGACTCACCACCTGAAGCTTTGCTTAACGGCGTTCCTGGCTGGTGAGTGTATTGGAGATTTAATTAATAAAAAAAAAAAAAAGGTACCGTCAACCGTTATTACCACCTGTTCATTTGAAATTAAAATGAACTATGAAGTTGTTTATTATTTCGTTTTATGCGGGTATACTAAAAATGTAAAGATGAAAATAAAAATATGAAAATTTGGGAATCAC
The DNA here is from genome assembly GCA_949089665.1 of Macrosiphum euphorbiae. NCBI lineage: Eukaryota > Metazoa > Arthropoda > Insecta > Hemiptera > Aphididae > Macrosiphum > Macrosiphum euphorbiae. The sequence continues at coordinate 32,501,138 of CARXXK010000005.1, forward strand.
GACGTTGAGCCGACAACCAGTAGGCCGACAAGATATAAAGCCGACGGCGTTTGGCCGACAGGATATCAGGCCGACATGGTATCTAAATTGAATATATTAATGTTTAAAAATAAAAAATTGTTTACTTAATTACAATTTATTTTCGTCTACAAAATATATTAAAAAAATAATTACATATTTTAACATAAATTTAATTTTAAAATAATATGTTATTGTTGAATTAAAATATATTTAATACCAAAATATTAATAGTATAATCGTCATAAAAAATTAATTACATATTTTAATATAAATTTAATTTTAAAATAATATGTTATTGTTAAATTAAAATATATTTAATATCAATATTAATAGTATAATCGTCTAAAAATCGTAAATCGTAAAAAAATTACATTTATAGTTTTATATTATAAGCTGTACCTTTTAGAAAATCTATCAGGGTCCTATTACCTTTATCATTAATAATATGAAGCATGCCACGAAGTGTATGTTAACCATTGACACAATCAGTCGTAGCTCTGGCATTACAATTTTCATGTGTTTCTAAAGTTTTTCTATGGATTCTTTTTTCACACTCCCAGTTGTACCGATTTTCACGCACTTTATTTCGGACCATAACATAGCCATTTATAATAAGTTTGTTGTTCAACAAATAACACTCCATTATTATAAAATAAAATACGACGAAGGCACAAACCTCACTGATTCAATATTACATTAGAGAATAACACATCGGCTCTTCGGTTGTATGATGTATTATATTACTGGTTCGATATCTTATCTCAAATATTTGCTTTGATAAATATCGATATAATTTGGAAATTTTGGATTTAATACCCAACGACGCCGACGGCTCGTCGGTTGTCGGCTCTTCGGCTCTTCGGCCGTCTGCTCGTCGGTTGTCGGCTCAACGTCCTAGTCCCGAAAATTTGTATATTATTACAATGATATTGTACGCCATGTGTGTAGAAGTATTGTAAATTTATTGCAAAACCGTAGGTAACGCACGATCGACGAAAACGAGATTATTGTTCATAGGCATACTGCGAACATCCTTTACGAAATTGCAGTACAAGCTCTACCACAAAACATAAGTCGCAAAAACAGTTTCCTCTCACGTGTTTTAGTCTATAAATAGCACAAATATATATACATAGAGATAGAGAGATCGTGACAAATGCGTACAATCATTCGGATCTGTATACCTGCAGCTACCTATATACCCATTACCCACTGTAATATATTCATGTAAACGCGATTGATTTATACAGAAAACAGTCCAAACATGTCTGTTGCCGCGACACAGTGTTGTGATTATCATGCGATATGCAAAACAGCGCAACGGCGGCGACCAGTCTTTATCTCTCTCCCTCTTCCTCGTCCTCATTTAATCATTATTCGTTAGGTATGTGAATTATAATCACTTATATAAATTAATTTATTATTATTGTTATCGTTGTTGTCATATTGTCTTTGTTTTTATATCATCTGTTTTAATGTTTTGTTGTGATTACGCGGCCAACGCCTTTATGGTTGTTATTAATTTTTTACCGTTAAGTTTTTTTTACATATACACATCGTCGTACATATATTAAGTGTAAGAAATTATTGTTTTGTTGGTTCGTGAATTTACACATTTTTGTTTTATTTTTTTTCTGCTATTGAAGCAACGCAGAATTGTTTGTTTTCGTTGCCACTGCGGCAATACGTAATCCGTTAAATAAATTACCTGTGCTGTCATTGCGACACATATTAAAATTTTGTACCGGCCGAGTCAGTGCGACACGAAGCCGTTTGATTACTTTATTATTCTAATAAAGCACCATCATTACCAGCATTTAAGTGAGTTGTTTGTATTTCTGGTTGAGTATCACTACGGTAGTAGGTACACGGTGTACCTACTCGTCTCATCAGCTCGTCATTGAGACATCATTTGACGGTGCTTTTCAATCGCCCGAGATCGGGATTGGTGCCATCAGTCAATGCGTAAGACCGCCAGCACCCGCCGTGGTGTGTGAGAGGCCGCCAAGGTCTTCGAGTCCATTCGCCGTCGTTTGTCATTTGTTGCAGCCTTCATCCACATCATCATCATCGTAGAGTTAAGGGTAGATTTTAAGTATTCGCCGATTTCTGTGAGCTTGGTGGTCATTGCACCACACCGATTCCGACCACCAAGACATCCCCCCAAATAACTAAACTCATCTTCCTTGTTCCCGTGCATAAACTTAACTTCCTTGGTCCGGTAATTTTAAGTCTCTTTTGGTCCCCTCCTATCTTCGTCGTCGTCGTATCTGGTTGCCTACCCGGTCATTTTAAGGCAGTGCGCATTAAGTTGCCTATCCAGTCAAATCCAAGGCAGTGCACATTAAGTTGTTCATGTCGAGATAACATCATCACAACCTAGGTTCCATCATCATTTATTCTCATCGTAACAAGCCCAAGGGGCAACAATGTCTGTTGGAGTATAAATAAACCAAATTACGGGCCATTCGTTGGAGACAGAGCTTTTGCGATTGACAGAGATTTACATGTTTCTGTTTCCGTCCGACCGAGTCCGCGGTCCACGAATACAGCAATGCAGATTATCACTTTCGTTCAGATTTCTGGAATAACATCCGTACGACGAAATCACAATACAAACAAATGCTATTTGATGCTAAAATTGATACGATTCAGGTAAAAAAACAAATAAGCACAGAACGCAACGATTCAATTCGCTGCATTACACTCGACGACGTTTATATTGGTTTTTTGTACGGAATTGGCGACCTTAGAACGTTTTTTTTCTTTTTTCAAACAACTAGACTTTTAATGAGTTCGATTTTATAGGTAGATACAATCATTCGATACTGTAAAAAAAAAACCATGCTTGGAAAACAATCTATAGTATTATTATTTTTCGATCTCCAACTACATATAACGCCGATACTAAGGTTACATAACGTCAATTTATAGCCATCACTCAACCATGCAGAAATCGTAAGCTAAACATAATATTCACTTAATATTAAAAAAAAAAAATGTATGATAACGTCTTTTTATTACATGTTTGAAATCGTCAACCTACAATGACTAGTGATCAAACATAGTACAATATGTGCAAGTACTATAGTTAACTATACACACACACACTGATTATATTATATGTAGAAGTATCCTCAAATTACTTTTCGTAGCATATAATAATAATATTAGACAGCTTATGACGTATACCCATTTACCATAGTGTCTGGGCAAACTTTTTTTATGAATGAACACGTCCATCTGATAAAATTGTACCAAGTTGAATAATTGGTTTAGAGTTCGCACTGGTAAGTTTTTCAACTACTGTAATGTTTATGGCAATGATGATCGTCTTCAAAAATTTAAAATTATATCACAAAAATATAAAATAGAGGTAATAATGGATCTAGTATTTATTACACTTGGAGCATATTTAAAAATTATATACTGGGTGATTCTTTTATCAAACAACACTCATTATTTCAAAGAGTGTAAATTTTTTTGAAAATATTTTTTTACACAGTTTCAAGTCGCTTATAAAGCAACGTTTTTATAAAAAAATTATATTTTTAAATATTTTTTATCCTTACAATTTTTTATGTTTTTTACTTTTTTAAATGACAACATAGGGTTTTAATTTTATATTCTAAAGTAGAATATTTTTCTTAGTATTTTGATACATTAAAATCGAATTTGAGGCGAGTAGTTTACGAGTTATAAGTATTTAAAGTTTAGACGAGCGGAGTGGAGTGGTTCGGGGTTACCCCGCGAAATGTTTGTCCACTTCACCGCTCATCAAACTTTGAATATTTATAACTCATAAACTACTCAACCCAAAGTCGATTTTCATGTATCAAAATACTAAGAAAAATATTCTGCTTTGGAATATAAAATTAAAACCCTATGTTGTTATTCAAAAATGTAAAAAACTTAAAAATGTATAAGGATAAAAAACATTTAAAAATATAATTTTTTTATAAAAACGTTATTTTATAAGTGACTTGAAACTATGTAAAAAAATATTTTCAAAAAAATTTACACTTTTTGAAATAATGAGTGTTGTTTGATAAAAGAATCACCCAGTATATTTATAGATTAATATAAATTGCTAAAAGTTTCAAATCGCCATAGCCGCCATATATTCCAAAGACAATATCATGTAGATCTATTATATCCTCAGTGTGCACAGTTAAATAACTAAAACACTACTTGTTGAAAATTCAATTTTTATGACAGAAAAAATATCCGCTAAATAATGAAAAGTATGAAAAGAGATTATTTAAAAAAAAAAACCAGAAGTTTGTATCCCCACGGGACCCACATTAAGTATTACAAAAAAATCTTGAGAATTTGAAATATTGCCATTATAAGTATAATGTATATAAGTATTTGAAAATTCCAAAAATCACATTTTTGACAACTGCGAAGAAAAAACCGGGCTGGCGATGAGTCGTCCTGTGTGTAGATTACTCCGATAGAATGACGTGCGTTTTACATCTGTCCATTAATTATGATTTTGATTTCGATTTTGGTTAGGTGTGGAAGAGCTGTCCACCACTGTTGACTTGCTCAGGGACCAGTTGAACGTGTGCTGCGAAGCTCTCGTAAAGGCGCTGAAGAGGAGGGACATTCTGATTGCCCGCCGGGACGCCAAGTGCAACATGATCACGGCTCTGTTGCACGCGTACTCCATGAAACGAAGTAAGTACGACCCGACAGCGGATTAATAATATAATAATAATTTATCTATGTCACTGCACAATAACACTACTAATACCGTCTGGGCAGGATTAATGTTTTTGCCCGTCATAATATTATATGCAAATATTAGGCGTCGCTAATTTTGTGTCACACGCCCGTTAGGCGAAACAAACAAAAAATTAGCTCTATAATATTTCGTCACCACTTTGTCACTGCAGTTCCCCCTGTCCCGAATACCGCCCACATAAAATTGCTGTTCATCAATCGAACTTCCACCTGACCGTGCATCAATAGACTTTAGGAAAGTGATCATAGAGACGATATTATTATACCAAACATACCTTTATATACCTACGAAATATATTAGATATAGTACGAAACAGCTAGCTGTGTACAGTTATAGTATCTATATCAAAAGAGAGACGTGCCTCTCGGTTGGTTTACGTCCCCTACGAGAGAGTTGCCAAAATATCTCCGACGGCCTTTTCGGAATATTATTATCTGCAGGTCTCGTCGGACAAAAGCCAAACGTTTGTCACTGTCGTACACACACACACACACACAATACAATACAATACAATACAATACAATACACGAAGCTCGTGTATATAAATATATAATATATATATTTCGTCTTCCCACGTGTTATCGTCGTGCCGTGACGGAGACATCCGAATCGCTCTGAAAGAGACACTGCGTGGCCGTATTATATACAATACAAACAATACAATTTGGTGGGCATTTTCGGGCGACCGTCCGACTAGGTTTCCGATCGATTCACCGGCAAACGTCGACTCGGAGACGATAATATTTTCATTTCACTTTGGGGCTTTGGCGCACTGCTGACTTTGCAGGTCGTCGACTGTAAATACAATTTCGATTTCCGAAACGATTGTACAACGCAAGTGAAATCTTTTGTGTGCGTTTATTATAGGTCTCGTTCGGTATAATAATTATATTTGCTGAAAACGATATTAGTTACATGTCGAATCGTGAGAACAAGACGTTCGGTTTTATGCTCTTATTTCTCCGTGTACGGTCACCGCGGGTCGATAAACTGTTTTTTGTTTTTCAAATTAAATACGACCGCAATCAAATAAATTAAAAGGAACACTACAAAAACATCAAGACGAAAAAAAAAAAATACATAAAAAATAGTTTTTTTAAACTATTCTCTAAACTACATTGACTATGGTATTTTTTTAATCCTACTGGGAATGCATGTTCATTACTCAACTCTGATGACAATATAATTTGTTATTACTATTAAAAAAGCCTTCACCCATCCGAAATTCGTACCCATTGTTCGATAATATCCTCTGCCAATAATATGGGAAAAATAATAAAAACGTTATTACGGTATTTATTTTTTTTTCGGGTAAAAATAATTTTAAATGATAAAAGATTATTAAAATAGTTTCTGTCGATGGTTTTAAAACGGAGGGTTTTATAGAATATAATATGAAGTTTGTTTCTTTTTTTTTTTTACAAAAAATTCTTTCTTTCTCTCGGTATGCCATTTAATTTTCACTTGAGTCATAGATATATACCATAAACACGTTATACCTATAGTACCCTCAGGGTGTGTACATATTGTGCACAACGCGTGCCTAACGAATTTTATCTCGATTCTATTTCACACCACCATCATGTTGTTTCTATTTCACAAAATCACGTCATTTCCCTTCAAACAAAAACATTTCCGTCGAAAAGACTTTTATAATGATTTTTTTACTAACTCTTTGACGTTTCGCATTAAGTATTTACTAAGCCAAGTCGAAATAACATAAAAGTTTATTTGAAATAAAAGTGTTTTTCCGGTCTGACTTATATTTCACGCGCATCGCAATATCATATCATTATTCAAAACCTGTATCCTTAATATACATCTTATTCCACATTTGGTTCATAAATATATCGATCAAATGTAATATATTCGATTCAATGATTTCATAATTTATTCATGAAAATAATTCGAAAAACTGGAAAAATCTACCTTTGAATCAACACTGTGGTTTTTATGAATATTATATTCGTGTTCTCGAATCGACTTAAATATTCTTTGTTACGCACGAGATTGATATTTTTAACAAAGTTAATTATTTATATTATAAATATTCTTATTAATAATCGAAAATGGTTTAAAACAGATTGGTAAATGTTAACTTTAGCCGTTTTTCAAAGTTTATTTAATTTTTAAATTATTACAACAAAAAATACGATCGGACGTAGAAAGGTGACCAATGGGTTATCTAAGGGCTTAAGTATGTGGATTTATTATACTTTATGCAGCATTGCAGCTGCAGTTATAATTACTCGGCAGTAGGTATTGTAATACTGTGTGCATACGTATTTTAATATATTTATCACCGGACACCAGTGATCACTGGTCGGTTACCCTATTGCAATATAGAACATACAATTTACATACTACCGTTGATATTAATGTAACAATGTACACCGTATATGTCTGAAAGGGTATTGGGACAAAATATCCAAATCCAACGGATAAAGTAACCAATCTATAAGACAAAATATACAAATAAAAAAAAAAACTCTCTGCTCCAGTACATTAAGCTTCTAGAGGTGTCACTGTAGTTCAGCCATTGTGTTAAATTTGAATTCAATTATATAAAATCATTGTTTTTTTTTTTTTAGAGAAAAATTTTTTATTATTTGAAAACACAATACAAACAAAGTATTTAAAGAAAATAATAAAAATTACCTACACCTTTAAGCTAGGCTTGTGGTGGTGTAGGGAGTAACAGTACATATATATATGATTTAATTAATTACTTAATTTAACAAAAAATAACCAACATTGTAAAATAATTAAAATAATTAAGAGATACTAAAATATACAATTTTCTTAAAATAGACATTGCCTTAGTTCACTAGATAAAATATTGTTTATACATTTTTTTATGTTAATTTGATCATTAAAAATATTTTTTTTCACATCAATTGGCAAGGCGTTAAAAATGACAGGACCCATATAATTAATAAATTTTTGACCAAAACTCGTATTAGTAAATAAGACTTTAATATTACATAGTCTATCTTCCCCCAAAGGCTTGTCATTCTGTTTAATAAAGAAAAAGTCTGATTTTTTATGTACAAACATGATTGCGGATTTTTTGTAAAGTAATTCAAGCGGAAGCACATTAAACTCTATATAGTTTAACGAGGTAGACCCAATAAGATTGTCCTTTTTCAGACATATACGAATTAAACTATTTTGCTGAACCCTTAATGGCTTAAGAACATTTATGGATGCACCTCCCCAAATTACCATGCCATATTGCAATATTGATTGGTATAGAGAAAGATAAACTATTCTCAATGTATGGGATGATGTTATATGTTTTAATATATGAAATTTGAACATTAACGATCGCAATTTTACTATTAAACTATTGATGTGAATATTCCATTTGAGGTTACAATCGAATATTAGTCCTAAATATTTAATTCTTTTTACTATATTGATTTTCGGGCAGTTACAGTTTGATACAATTGAACAGTCATGTAATGTAATTTCTTCAAACGGTGGTAAAGTATAATTTATTGAAAAAACCATGAACATTGTTTTGTTGAAATTTAAAGAAAGTTTTTTAATATTTAACCACTTTATTATTTTCTTGAAATTTAATTCTGTTTTTTGTCTAAGAGTTTCCCAATTACTACTTGATAATAACAGACATGTATCATCCGCATATACAACTATTTTTCCATCAACTCTCATATCACATAGACTATTAATGTACATAATAAACAAAATTGGACCTAGAATACTACCTTGTGGTACACCATACATAACTTCATTTACCTGTCCCAAAACTTCATTCATATTTGTAATTTGTTTCCTCTTATTTAGATAGCTTTTGAACCAGTTTAAACATTTATACCATAACTACTGAAAACTTTAATTAATAAACTATGATCTACAGTATCGAAAGCTTTCGCTAAATCTAGAAATATACCTAATGCTTTATCACCTTTATCGAGTGCTTTAGATATAAATGTTGTGACAGCATATAAAGCATCTTCGGTACTTCTCCTAGGTCTGAATCCATATTGATTTTTAGAAAGAAGACTGTTATTTTCCAGATAATCTATCAAACGAGCTTTGATAATTTTTTCAAAAATTTTTGAAAAACTACTCAACATAGAGATTGGTCGGTAATTGTTCATATTTTCTTTATCACCACCTTTATGTAGAGGTTTAATTATTGCTACTTTTAATTTATCTGGAAAAATACCAAGTCTCAGACTTAAATTGAATATGTGTGTTAAAGGATTTATTATATACGGTGCTAAGTTTTTTAAAATTTTGACATTAATTTTATCAAAACCACAGGCCACATCGTCTTTAAAATGATTTATTATATTCATGATTTCCATCGAGTGTATTTTTACCGAGAATAAATTGTTGAAATTGATCACTGGTGTACGCTCATCAGAAACTTCTTCAAAACATTTATTTATTTTTTTTGCTAGATTTTGTCCAATAGTGGAAAAAAACATATTTAAATGATTGGACGCAGTTAAAGGTTCTTTTTGTGCATCAATAATGTTCCCGTTATAGTTAAGGCGTTTTATGATATCATTATCAGTATTTGGTTTATTAGTTAGATTTTTTATTAATTTCCATGTGTTTTTAGGGTCTCCAGAATTTATAGCTATTGTATACGAAAAAACGATTCTCAGCGAAGACGGTCTGCCATCCAATAATATTACAATTAATTATATAATTTTATATCATTGCTATTAAATTAATGTATTTTTATATTAGGAATTAGTACTTACTACAGTTGTAGGTAAATTAATTTTGGCCCAAAAAAATTGCATTTGAAAATGTCATTGTGTGTGTAAAATATAATAATATACTTTAAAAGTTTCCCGGTTACAAGAATAATATTTTGAAATTACAGTTTTATAAAATAATAATTATTTCTTTAGCTAACGGTGTTACACTACATCGTAGTAGACAAAATAAGTCAATTCAAATTAATTATGAAAATAATAAAAAGTTATATAGACAATTTTTTTTTTTGAATATGATAGCATGAACTATGATAATATGTTACCAAACAATTATTCAAGTGAAAAACGAACGTATTACATTTACTACTGAACAAAAAAGTATGTCTCTATCTTTTTTGGCAACAATATCTATAGGTACTTGGGACAAAGTAGTTTAAGGTTATTCTAGAGCCCTTAAACATTTTGGTTTTTTCGTGGTGGAATTAACAATAACTTGAATAATATTTAATTAGAAAAGAATGTAATTTTTATTCCCTTTTTAAGAGTTTATTTTAATTTTTTTAATTTAGATATTTTGTCCTATACCTGCGTTGTTTATTAATGTTAGGATATTGTTTAGATATTTTAGTGCAGGATATTTCGTCTTAAATTCGACTGCAATAGAGGTTTGATGCACACGGACCACTCGCGTACGAAAATTATCACACACTCCTGGATTGGTCATTTATAGGTATTAGGTACTCAAATATGTCTAAACACACTTAAAATATGATCTGAACTCGTGTTCTGGTATACAAGCAGTCTTATACTTTAAGACACTTTTATGCCATCGTCATTTAGTTCAATAATTTTAATACATTCCGATATCTAACAGCGGATATGTACAAAATATTATTTAGATTTGTTTAATCTGTGAATCCACCATCCAATCTCATACGAATCCGACTTCAATGACTATCGAGGGCACACCCTGAAACGTAAACACTTTTATGGGCGAAGGACCACTTGACGATTGGTCAAAATTAGACACAACTCACCGAAATGAATGGCTCGTCCAAACGTCTTATCGATCGGCTTTGAACTAATACGCTGTAGTGTAGTTTTGCGGTTAACTATAATATTATACGAAGATCGTTTTCTCTCCCAACTTTCTTTCCAAATCCACTTCTTTGAAAATTATTACACATTTATTATTATTATAATCATCGAGCACAATATTGTAAACTTTTTGCCCAATAATGATTTATATCTAGCTGATAAACTATCCTTATTTGCATGATGATTAATAAATCTAATTTTTATTTATAAGTGTCTTTCAGGTAACGCTATTATATGTAGGAGTAGGTACTAATTATTATTAGTGTCAATAATTGTCAACAAGTATATATGTTTTCTTCTTACATAATATAGCTTACACGGTACTGCTATTGTTATATTTTATGCTTTTGAAGATATTTATATTATTATTTTATATCATATCAGTGGATAGCGTGTAGATTACACAATACTTATTATTGAACATGCTTAGGTGTCCATGTAAAAATAACAAACTCGTACAGATAGGAAGATAATTTTTTAACGCTATTTTAAACGCTTCAGATGCTTTGGTATATTTTCTGTATCGCTGTTAATATTTATAATAACATATGATAAAGCAAAACGCTTATGTACCATACAAAAATACATAGGTACGATGTTACAACATGTACTGCAGGAATGAAGGGACTATTTAAATGTTTCCAAAACATATTGTACTATAACTGTTTTAGTTGACATTTATTCTGTGTAATATAATATCTTACTTTAAATTTAGTATTTACTGAAAAAAATCAAAAAATGTTCTAACAATATGGAAACCTGCACTTAATGAACTCAAATTACAATTGCTGAATTTTTACATTTAAAACAATTTTTATAATTATTAATTACATATTCACCTATATTTGACAGAAAATCTGATGATCATAATATAATATTCTTCAATATTATTATTTTAATAAGTATTTTTTTTTACCATTTTCATTAGTTTTTCAAAATGTATAAATTCTAAGCGATTTGTATCAACTGTATCGTACTGTGTTATATTCTCCATCTTTAGATATAGGGTTCAAGCAGGAAACATAGCAATCCTTTTGAAATTGAAAAAGTGAGATAAATAAAAAAAGTTTTGATTGAATAAAAGAAAAAAGAACAATTGTCAATATTGTTGTTTTCATTCTATCAAGTTTTGAAAATTGATACTATATAAATTTACTAATGATAGGTGTTGGACCTTCAGTTAACTATCTTGTAGAAAATGTTACTATCGTTGTAGTTGATATCGTTTGTAGTGGAGAATAAATTTAATTAACACGATTTTAAAGTTGTAGACCCTCCGGACAGTTATGTAGTTAATACAGAACAATATCAGCACTATGGTGCATTAATAATTTGTTGAAAACTTGTGTCAGATAATAATTTCAGTCCATTTTCGATGTTGGGCTTTGAATTTTACCTTTTGGTGAAAGCTGTCAACTATATATTAATGAACAAAAAAAAAACACGACTTTTATCTAATTACAGTTTAGTATCTGCTGCCATACAATAAAAATCAAATAAAACATAATACCTATGTATACATTATTCAAAGGTAGTAAATAATGTATTAGTACTTATAGGTACTATATGTATAGTGATAATGTCGTAATATTGATTTTGTTTCGTCTACATTCGCTAAATGTAATTATATTTTATCATTTGATACAGAAATTGCTTCGTCATTTCACTCAAAATTATAAATCAACAAACATTAAAAAAAAAAAAAATGTAATACATTAAGGATGAAGCCGTTAATAATATAATGAAACAAATTAATTTTTAATTTTTACATTTTTTAAACAAAATATAAAAATTGTACTTTTATTTTAAAATCATTTTTAGTTTTTTTTATTTCGTCGGAATTAATTGATTAAAGTATATAGTTTCTCCTAACAAAATCGTTATTTTAAACGAAATTTAACAAAAATAAAAAAATAATTGCTCTCATTTGTATATATAATGCTTCTGATAATTATAAGTAAGTTATCTTGAACGGTGTGCGTTCATAGGACGACGTAATATATTATAAGGTCTACAATAGAAGGTTATACGGTGTTTCGTTATTTTTTATTGCTTCAATTTGAACAAACGGTAACAACCGAGTAAAAAATTAAAGTCATTAATCCCAATCGACCGTGTAACAGCTAGTAAGTGTTCGGTTGTAGATACCCGTCGACAAAATCACCTAAATCGTATACGTGACGTAGGTAAAATAAAAACGACATATTATTATAAATCGTCCGTTGTAGTAATAATATTATAACCACATACATAAACATTATTTATTTATTTGTTATTATTGCCGAGACTGAAACGCGAGTTTTCGCGGAATCAATAGACAAATATTTGTATTTTAGTAAAATATTGAAATGGAAAGTTTCGACTTCTTATCATAATAGTATATCCTAACTTAACCAGCTAGCAAAACAGCAAGTGGCACTGGGCGTGCAGTGGGGTGTAGCCTATCGATACGAACTTTAATTAAATAGTAATATCATACGAAATAAACTCTATGGTTTTGTGTATCACAATTGACCAACATCAATGTAGTTATAAGTGACTTGAGATATTCAAACGACGCTTAAACGTCGTATAATTTACTCTAATTGAGGTGTACCTATTTTGAAATAGTTTCAAACTTTAGTTACTATGGCGGACATTTTGGTACATAATAATATCATTGATTATTGTGTTAATGTTATACGTATTTGTTTGATATAAAACTCATTATTCATTTACTCACTGTGCCATCATTAGCAGGACTGATGATTACACATGAGCCCTGGTTATGTGATGATATGATAAATTTACATTTGAAAATTGGATTTACTTTTCGACGTATAATGTACATCATAATAATAATAATAATACGCTCGTTTATAACATTTAATATATAGGGTTTCTGTCTTCATACACGTCATTTTCGCTGGGAAAAAAATAAAAATACACCTTTTGGTTTATTACATTTATTTTATAATATTATTATGATGTACTGTAAAGATATTAATTTGCCGACAAAATAATTAACGCTTCGATTTTACTGATTGAGTTGTCGTCTGATACTATACAGTCGGTCTGACTATGTAGTAGGTTTCACAGCATTTAATAATATAGCACTAGTCTACCAAATTGCTTGTAACGAACAGCACCTGGTTCGCTCTAAGTACAAACAGAAAAGACCGCCTTAAAATACACACGATACACTGCCGGATTATAATAATAATTACGCAAGAAGCAACACGATTCACGAAAAACATTTCTTGAGAAAGCCTGGCAAATATGTAGTTAAATAGTGAAATTTTAAATTACAATAATCTAATTGGAAATTGTGCGTATAAGTGTATGGCGTTGTTTTCAAATAATTTTGAACAATGTCAACAGAGTTATAGCTAATTTAACTAGAGATTATTGTCACGTATTTTCAACATTTTAGTAGATAATATTCCCCGCAGCCGGCATTATCCGACACCCATGGCAACCAATATAAAAAAAAAAAAAATTAAAATAATATTAATTTCCACTATTACTATTATAATCTGCAACCAATGGCAACCATTTATAAACGTATAAACTTATTTTATAAAATAATTTAAAAATAACATCATTGTAAAACCAATATGTTCCCAAAATAATAAGGTATCAATAAAAAATTAGTGGTATCCCATAAAAAAACACTCCGCCAACCTAGTGTAAAAAAAACGCCAAGTTTAAAAAAAACTGCTCTAAAAGTTTTGATGTTATATATAGGTAGCTAAGTCTTTGAATTATAAAAATCATTTATATTAAAATAATCTGCTAAAAAATTGAACTTAGCTTGGCGACTTTAAAACTCTTATTATTAATACACTTCGAATTTCAATAATAATAGACTACCATATTATTATTATTATGTACTCATTAGGCTATAGTATTTTTAAATTTTTAACTTAATTCACCTAGCTAAATTCAATTTTTTAGCAGATTATTTTAACATAAATGATATCTTTAGTTCAAATATTTAGCTACCTATAAAATAATATCACAAGTTTTAGAAACAGTTTTTTACTTATCGTCCTTTTTACACGGTGTATGGAGGAGTGTGTTTTTTTGGGGATAAAATATATAATTTATAATACTCCTTAATTTTTTTTATTAAAAATCGATTTATATTTTTGTTTTGCTGTTTTAAAACGTAAAGGAATGGTAATTTTATTAATTATTGGAACCTGTGAAATTTTTTTTCAAAATTAAAGAGCACTTAACCTTTCTAACATAATACGACAAATATTTTATTTTGTAATATAAACAATTGGGCTCCTTTCAAAAATTACCAAGTTCTTCAAAGTAAGTTGATTTTAAGAATAAGTAGGTATAACTTTACCGTACTAACCAAACATAAGGCATCTTAATTCTATTTTTTACGACGAAAAAAATTGGTTTCTTTTAAAAATCTGTGAATAACAAACTGTTAATGGAAAAAAAATGCATACGTAGTGTTAGGTTTGTAATCATATACCGACCTATGGTTTAATATAACTACACCCTAACTTGATTAACCTAAAAAGTTGATTTAAACTCTTACTTTTTCCTGACAAGTCCATTGATATGGCTTCATATCTTGTGGTGAAGTAGTTAGTAGTCTAACTGGAGTTTACTTTTGAATCCATTATTTTAAAATTTCGCTTCCCTCAATATTATGCGAAGATTTTTGATCCCGAATAACTTACGATTGTCAAGATCGTATACCAACGACTAAAGTCAGATTTAGGGTGTCACGACGTCACGTATCTATTGACTCGAGAGTTTGATACTTACTAGGTATATATGGTCTATGGAAGGGGGACCATATTCGCAACCAAATCAAACACTTAACACTAAGTACGGGGGATATTGATACTGTCAGACGTCAGTTGAAATACCAACCAGCAACCGCCCACTATAAATATTTGAATAATTTTATTTCGTATTCGAAAATAGTTTAAATCCTAATGGCTAATAATGGATCATAATTATTAATAAGTTCTTATCTGTAAGCTGTAGCACGAAAATAAAGATTACGATTTACGAATTACACCCACGCTGAGACACCGAATGTAATCTTACTCTATTTTTGAAAAATATCATTTAAAACGATTAATTCTCAATACACCTACTCGTATTTTATTTTTTCTTGAATATTATATTATGAAAATTACCACGTGGTAGCTACGCCTACTCGTGTACATATAGAACCACTTCCACATCACAAAGTACCGTTAAGTCGAATCAGATGTTATATGAAGTGAATCAGTTTTCTTAGTTTTATAATAATTTAAAATCATTTTAATAATTAAATGGTTTACATTGTACCTAAATATTTTGAACCCGATATTACGGACATATTTGCGGCGGTTTTACCTCAAACCCATCCTACGCTCGAAGTAATTACAGTCTGATCATAATTCATAATACCGTTCGCGTAAATTCGTAGTACACTTTTTTAGATAAAAAGTAGTTTACCCAAAGGTCTTTATATTAAATTGTAACGAAATCGCCCATTCTCCGTCCGAACCCAAAAACGTGCATGCGAAGATGTAACATAACATCTTATGACGTACAATAATAACACTAATATATGTGGCACGAAGACTCCACTAGGTGGGGCCTCGTGTCCTTGCTCCCTTTATATCAACGAGGCGGAACGTCGTCGGCTTGGAGTGATTTTAAAACCTTTCATCCGGAAAGACTACGATAAATCGTCATCGTCGTGATGGCGATTTCCCTCCCCCCCAAAACACAATAAAGCTCCCTCCAAACTCCGCACTGATAACGCCGCGGGGCCATCGCGACCTGGGGTCGAAAATAATAATATACTACCTATCTACTTCATACACACATTCGACCGTGCGTCTCGTTAGCCGTCCTTACATTGACGGGTCGTTATTAAAATCGTAACGAGCGAAACCGTCAACAAGCCAACTATATATATCGACGTGGCCGATTACTTCGCTCGTCGTGATTTGTGCGTGCTGCAGTACGTCTCGTGTGTTGGACTCGACGACGGGTGAAATGATATCGTCGTAATAACAAAAATGTGATATCTAGCTGGGTGCCTCGTGTCCTTGTTCCCTTTATATCAACGAGGCGGAACGTCGTCGGCTTGGAGTGATTTTAAAAACTTTCATCCGGAAAGACTACGATAAATCGTCATCGTCGTGATGGCGATTTCCCTCCCCCCCAAAACACAATAAAGCTCCCTCCAAACTCCGCACTGATAACGCCGCGGGGCCATCGCGACCTGGGGTCGAAAATAATAATATACTACCTATCTACTTCATACACACATTCGACCGTGCGTCTCGTTAGCCGTCCTTACATTGACGGGTCGTTATTAAAATCGTAACGAGCGAAACCGTCAACAAGCCAACTATATATATCGACGTGGCCGATTACTTCGCTCGTCGTGATTTGTGCGTGCTGCAGTACGTCTCGTGTGTTGGACTCGACGACGGGTGAAATGATATCGTCGTAATAACAAAAATGTGATATCTAGCTGGGTGCCTCGTGTCCTTGTTCCCTTTATATCAACGAGGCGGAACGTCGTCGGCTTGGAGTGATTTTAAAAACTTTCATCCGGAAAGACTACGATAAATCGTCATCGTCGTGATGGCGATTCCCCCCCCCCCCCCGAAACACAATAAAGCTCCCTCCAAACTCCGCACTGATAACGCCGCGGGGCCATCGCGACCTGGGGTCGAAAATAATAATATACTACCTATCTACTTCATACACACATTCGACAGTGCGTCTCGTTAGCCGTCCTTACATTGACGAGTCGTTATTAAAATCGTAACGAGCGAAACCGTCAACAAGCCATAACTATATATATCGACGTGGCCGATTACTTCGCGTGATTTGTGCGTGCAGTACGACTCTTGTGTTGGACTCGACGACGGGTGAAATGATATCGTCGTAACAATAAAAATGTGATATCGTGTTATATAATAGTATGCGCCTATAATGTCCGTGTGCAGTATATGTATAATATGTATATATATACGCACTTAACCTAAACATGTATAGATAATACGATTTACGGGACGCGGAGGGGGCATAGAATCCTACCCCGACGGCACCACCAAGAGAGGGTGGCATGAAGTCCTACCCCTTCACCGGGGGAGGGGTGCGACGGAGCGGTGCGCCGACCGCACGTGTGCTCGCGGGGGTGGATCGCCGCCGCCGGTGTGAGGAGGAGCAGAGGGAGGGCGATCGATAAAAACGTAACGCGCATGAGTTTAAACGCACAACAGGAGGAAACGCGTACCATATCAGTGCCGTATAATGTAACGTATAGTAAATTGCATTCTTCATTCAGACCGTCCGGCGTTCGAACCGTCGCCGCCGTCATCCGGTCCGGGCAAGTCGAGACCCACGAGATATTCCTTATCAAAACACATTTGGAACACGGGCGATGTGATGAATGGTTTGCTCAACACGTTGAAGAACATTGCCAGTCTCAGTGAGTACAATAACACCTCTGTATACACCTATTTATATATGCGTGCACAGATCCACAGTTAGAACGTCGTCAGATAATATAATTCGATACGATATAATATATAATATTATCATATTATTGTTACTCGCGTGATTATAAAATAATAATAACAATGTCTTTATGTTTCACTTCGAGATATTATATTGTCACCGAAAGAAAAATCCGTTGCGAAACCCGACCGTTGAGCAAAGCTCGCGGTTGGGTTAAATATTATAATATTATTTAGTAAGATCGTCCTATACTATAATGATATTTTACTATTTGAACAATAGTCAAATGCACCTGTATAGTTACCGCGTACAGACAAACACTAAACATTAGGTAATCCGTATATGATGTTCTGTGTTATAGTGATTTATGTGTAGACGCACCGTTAAAATAATTTTATAAGTATAGGTTCACCTAGGACACAAATAGTTGGGTAAGCGATTATAAATGCGATTTATAGTAATATTGTGTAACAACAACGTAGTCTACGACTTTATATAACAATCTTTTACGAAAAATCTTTTTTTCCCGCGCACACAAAATTTCATATTATATTTACAAAATATAATATATTATATTATAGTAATAGTGTAAACTTCATGCATTGAGGGTGATAAGTACGGTTTTCAATTCTGTTGACACTCCCCCCCTCCCCCTCCCACGCGATCTAGCACCACCGCGGCGGTAAACAAACACTTTCAATGATAACACAAAATATGACAACACGTCGTATAATATTATTTCATATTTATTTATATTATGACAATAGTCACTGCAGATACCTGCAAAACAGTATATTTTGTTATCGCAATAATGTAATATTACGTTTCGACTCCCGCACGTTCTTTATATAATCGAATTAGGTTTGGTCGATATTTCTCGTTTGCAATAAATGTTTAGTGTTCGGAGAGCTCGACGAGTACCTCTATTGGTAATATTGGTACCAGTTCGATTCAATCGGCGAGGAACCCCATTATCATCAGCGTGTGGTGGTGTTTTTTTTTTTCACTTGGCATAAAAAAATTGCAGAATTTCATTTCAATAATTTTTGTTTTTCGTTCAAATAAAGAGGTGAGAAGTATAGCGCAAACGAGAAAAAATGCCACCTAAATCATTCGCAGAAGGTAAACCGACGTGACTTGAATCCGACGTGACCCACCCTGTTATACGTGGAACGCTTTCAAAGGGATACGACTATGATGAAATGATGAATAATATTGTTTTTGAGATAATAAAATACCCAATTCAAACCGGACGTTTTGTACAACGATCGATAAACAATATATAACAATGTTATTACGGTGTGTGGATACAAGGGATAATAAACGTACGACTATACGTACCTATATAGAGTTATTACGGTTGATGATATACACAATTTTAATATAATTTTCTGTGTACTTTTTTTTTAGAAAATAAGCAATTTATAAAAACAAACAAAAAACAATTTTTTTTTTGTTATAAGACAAACACAATAATATTTAATACGTATATATTTTATGTACATACAGAGCGTTTCGATGTGTTGTACCTCGTACATGACCGTCCGACCGCTATATAAATATATACTGTTCCGCTACTCCGCCTCTATACACCTTCTGACCAAACTTTGAAACTGACGTCACTACTTGTGCAAACGCTTAATGGAAACTGGCACAGTAGTTATTTACTTTTAAAATATTCACATTAATTGGCCGTGCAAAAATCGACGATCGCTTAACTTCCGGGGAATCGAGGAAAAAGAACAAAAATTGTGTTAAAATTATGATGGTCACACACGCGGAGCCGCCGCCGAGACACTCTGTATAATTTATATTTTCAACTTATTTACCAAAGAAAGTTTTCTCATATAATATATACGCACTACTGCTGCAGCGATATTGTATATATGTATATGTATAGTATATACTGCACCCGCTCGTAAAAGTGTGATGGATAACGACTATATTTTGTTGTTAAAAATTGTGGCTTCTCTAACAACTTATACAATATTATATATATATATACATATATACACGCCCATATAATTCACTACTCGTGTATAATAATAATAATATAATACAAGGCGCGAGCGGTACTCCAGTCGAAAGACAGAGTCGCTCGGGATAATGACGTGCCGGTTATAATAATAATAATAATATAATAACACTGGCCCGACAATCATTATTCACGGTACCTACGCCGTATATCATCGTAATGAATTAGGTACTCGGTTTAAGTCGAAATACGAGTTTCGCAAAGTCTTCTGCGACTTATTGTCGCGCGACGGTTGCGTTAGTGTGTGTACTACACGTCGTAACACTTAGTAATATAGTATTATGTAAGCGATTGCTATATTATACGCACACGATAAAATAATTCGTTGGTTTTTTTTCTGGGCTTTTTATCCGCGATTTAAATTCATCAGTCGATTTTGTAATTTTTACTGGACGCCGTATATCATCGTAATAAATTAGGTACTCGGTTTAAGTCAAAATACGAGTTTCCCAAAGTCTTCTGCGACTTATTGTCGCACGACGGTTGCGTTAGAGTGTGTACTAAACGTAGTATTAAGTGATTATTATATTATGCGAACACGATAAAATAATTCGTCGGTAGGCGGAAAGTTTTTGTTTGGGCTTTCTATCCACGATTTAAATTCATCAGTCGATTTTATAATTTTTACGGGACGCCGTATGTCATCGTAATGAATTAGGTACTCGATTTAAGTCGAAATACGAGTTTCCCAAAGTCTTCTGCGACGGTTGAGTTAGTGTGTGTACTACGCGTCGTTACACGTAGTATTAAGTGATTATTATAATATTATGCGCACACGATAAAATAACTCGTCGGTAGGCGGAAAGTTTTTTTCTGGGCTTTTTATCCGCGATTTAAATTCATCAGTCGATTTTATAATTTTTTCGGGACGCCGTCTATCATCGTAATGAATTAGGTACTAGGTTTAAGTCGAAATACGAGTTTCCCAAAGTCTCCAGCGACTTATTGTCGCACAACGGTTGCGTTAGAGTGTGTACTGCACGTCGTTACACGTAGTATTAAGTGATTATTATAATATTATGCGATAAAATAATTTGTCGGTAGGCGGAAAGTTTTTTTCTGGGCTTTCTATCCACGATTTAAATTAATCAGTCCATTTTGTAATTGTTACGGGACGCCGTCTATCATCGTAATGAATTAGGTACTCGATTTAAGTCGAAATACGCGTTTCCCAAAATCTTCTGCGACTTATTGTCGCACGACGGTTGCGTTAAAGTGTGAACTTACACGTTAAGTGATTATTATAATATTATGCGAACACGATAAAATAATTCGTCGGTAGGCGGAAAAACATCGTTTTTTACTGGGTGGTTTTTTTCCACGATTCAAATTCGACAGTTGATTTTATAATATTCGAGTGATGGTTTTTCGCCCGCAGGTCAGCTGTGGATAGTCTTAAACTGCTGATACATTTTAACCGGCTACTAAGCTTTAAAAGCATTTAAAAAAGGTGCTTTAGTATATTTTTATAGCCATGGACTTCGAACGGTGGCTCCGGACTATACGTCTTATAGGTGCGAATCACCGAGTCAGCCAAAAGTATTGAGGGCGTTGAAGAATCAAAAATATTGTGGGACAATACGAATGCTAATTCAACTTGAAATGACTATTGTACAAATTGAATAGTAGCAAACTTAAAATAAATAATAACTAATTATTGTATTTGTTTGACCAACACCAGCTATGATGAATAATATACTAATCGCGGCGATGGCGTTTGTTGTGCTAGATGTATAGAATTCATATAAGAAACCTTAGCTCCCCTTGCGATTTGCCTCTATGGCTCCGGAGATCCACAGGAATCGATCTGTTGAAAAAAGAACCGTATAATATAATATGGTAACATTAAATTTCAAACTATATCATAATATTATAATATAATGGCGAATGACGTACTTTCTTGCGGTCCACGGACTGACCCAACTCTTTTATTCCGAATCGTGTGCATGTCGCTTCACTTGGCAGGACATCTATCATTCGAAGTAGCTTTTAAGCTATATAATAATAATAATATGTTAAACGAATGTGTGTGTGTTTTTTTTTATTTTTAAACCTTTTTTTTTGCGAAACATTTAAAATGGTCGCTTTATTTCGTTCCAGAAAATCACTCGGTTCAGTACAAACCGACATAAAATGTACCTAAATATAAAAAGCATGAGTTGATATTTTATTTTACTTTTCTTATTGATGCAGTGGGTTTTAAAAAATTTAGAATTGACAGAAAGGCCACATAAATCAAGGCTAAACGTCAAAATACAACCCTTTCCAATGGGAGAAAAACAAACTGTTTACACAACGTCAAATGTTCTTGAGAATAATTTCCAAACCCGATCATCGAAAGTCAACGAGAAAAACTCGTTTGTTCGATATAAAACCGTAAACAAAAATGACACTTCGATGATCAAACAATTCACCGCGGAGTCCACAAAGGGAGACGTGTCAATAGATTTAAAATAAATATAAATCCAAAACCTACAGTGTTGTGTTACCCTATATACTGTTGTAGGCATAGGCGCACATAGGGGGGTGCTTGGGGGTGCTTAGCACCCCCAAGCTTCAAACTAGCACCCTCAGTTTATTTCAGGATTTTACCAATCATTTATAAGCTATCGTGGTTTATTGGTTCGGAATTTTTCTTTTCATTACAAATATTGACAACTGTTTACGAATTCACGAATTCATTTTTTTTTTTTTTTTTTGTCTGTCATTATCTTTTAGGACAGTAAAAGTGCTTGGATTTTCTTCAACAGTATCTTTTCTGATAGGAAAGTGAATCTAGTTGGTACTTTGGGGGTCAAAAGCACCGTGAAAAACAAAAGAAAAATTAAGGAAAAACGGGAATTTTTACGCAAAATCTGTTTTCGAGAAAATTAATTTTGGTTTTTGGTGTAACTTTAAAACAAATGACCGTAGATATATGAAATTTTCACTGGTTATTTATATTTCCATTTTCTATATATGATAAAATTTTCTAAATATTTTGAGTTGTTTTGAGCTTTTTACGGACATTTTTAGTTTCCATTTTTTTTAATTTTTTTTTCTATAAGTATCAATAAAATTTTATTTGTTGGGTATAAAAGCTTAAACATTTAATAGAAGGCTCCTAATATATTGTTTCAAAGACAGATGAAAAATATTAAAAATCCTTAGTCACAGTTTTTTGTTATAAGCATTTAAATTCCAAATATTGACAAAATACGTGAAAATGACGAAAATTTGCAAATTATTTCGAGTTAGAAATTCTTAAAAATTTTTCTTTTTAAATCTAAGATATGAAAATGTAATGCAAGATTGCTCATAAGTTTGTCTACCTTTATCAAAAAAAAAATGTCTACAAGAATCTCAAATTAAATTTTTATGAACGTTTGAAATTCATATTTTTACAACATTTGATATTCACTCGATTTCTCATGTAACGATTTTATAATTTTGTTGTAATTAAAAAACGAATGACTGTAGATACCAAGTAGATACTTGAAAATTTTACTAAATTTTTATATTAGCATTTCCTATACACCATATAGTTTTCAAAATATTTTGATTCTTTTTGAGCTATTTACGGACATTTTCAGTTTTCAATTTTTTTAATTTTTTTTTCTATTCATATCAATAAAATTGTATTTGTATGGTAAAAAAGCTTGAAAATTTAATGCAAAGCTCCTGATATATTGTTACAATAACACTTGAAAAATATTAAAAATACATAGGCACAATTTTTTTTTATAATTATTTAAAATTCAAATTTTGACAAAATTTATCACATTTAAAATTTAATAATAATTTTATAGTTAAAAATTTATAAAATGTTCAACTTTTATAGCTAATGATTGAAAATTTAAAACAAGATTCTACGTAAATAGGTTATATATAAATTGCTTTATTCACCTTAGTATCATCAAATATACTTTGTAATATCATAGGCTGACTAACCGTCTTCGCTCAGAATCGTTTTTCTTTTACAATTATGTTACTATGTTAGTATATCATTGAATTCAAATTTAATACCATCGATTATACAGTGACCTACTTGTACCCTACTGTACAGCAGAGCATATTTTTTTGTTTATCAAACTTAAATAACTTTTATTTTCATTTTGATATCGGAAATATAAAAACAAAGTTACAGAGGAAATTTTCTCATTTTTTATAGTGTGAACATTTAGTTTCTTAGCTTAGAGTAGAGACTGAATGTTTTTTATACCCGTGCAAAACAGTTTTGCCTATGTTGTACCTACGTCTGTAATACGGAGACAACACATGTGGGTGTACCTAGCGTCTTCTTTACAATCATACAGACTATTTGATACATTGCACTTTAGAAATTATTGTATACACTATACAAATTAAATCTAATGCAATGCAGAAATATTAGGATTAGGGGGGTGTGGGGGGCAAAGCCCCCCACGGATCTGTGAACCATAAATTATCCCAGCACCCCCTAAATTCACACCCTATGTGCGCCTATGGTTGTAGGTATTATTACTATAGTCGAGGATTTAATCTTTTACACTAAGATGTATACAACGTATAATATTATAATCTAACGCACATTATATATTTTAATAGTTTACGAGTGAAATTCTGCAAATTAGTAAATTTATCCATCCACCATCGTGTAATAATTATCACAATATTCAAAATTAATAATATGTTCTCTGTGATTCTACGACTTACTCGGGAACATCATACATCATACTCGTACCTATTATTTTTCGTTGTAATTTAATTACTGTTGGCAGTGTGTGCAATTTTAATGAAGTTTCGCTCTCTTCATTATGCA
Source organism: Macrosiphum euphorbiae (assembly GCA_949089665.1). Classification (NCBI taxonomy): domain Eukaryota; kingdom Metazoa; phylum Arthropoda; class Insecta; order Hemiptera; family Aphididae; genus Macrosiphum; species Macrosiphum euphorbiae. The sequence goes on from CARXXK010000005.1 coordinate 32,526,007, forward strand.
TCCACAAACTGTGCTTAAGTAACATGCATAAGAGAGGATGCCTATTTTCAACATTTGTTGGGGTTTTTTTTTTAAACTTTAAACGATATTTTATAACATAGTTTTCACTAAAAACAACATAAATTTCAAAAAAAAAATACAAATAATATACAGGTACCTCTACCTACATAAAAATAGTACAATTCATTTGTTGTATATTATAATTAGGTGTGCCTATAAATTTTGTGACATTTTAATCGTCTCTCTGAAATCAAAACTAATAATTGTTTAAAATGCATATAAAAATTTGAAATATTTAAATACTTATATCAATCATAAGCACACGATAATATGTTAAAAGAGACACCTATTCTTACAACAAATCGATTATACTGTAGAAATTATAAAAAAACTAATTTATTTTCTGCATCGGAAATCTGTCTTATAGAAGAAACTATGAATAGGTTTTCTTGAAAAAACAAAACACATCGTAATTCATCCAATCATCAGTAGTTTCCTGGTTTATTTCTAATCGAATCGGTATAATGAAGTATAGTAGTTTGTATGAAAAGTTTAAAAGTAGTATAATACCGTAAGAAATAAGCTCTTTAATTTTCTTCTTGCAAAAAACCTATAGTCGTATAGATGATGTGTCTCTAGTTTCTTCGGAATTAGTTTATTGTTTTTTGTCCCTTAGAATTACTTTTTCTTCGACTTATAAATGGTTATTTTTATAATCAACTTTAAACACACCTACAGAATACCCTTGACAATTCGAAAACTCGAGAAGAAAATCAAATTAATTTAAGTTATCCAAAACTAACGAGATATCATGATTTAATATTGTATTTTAATGTGAATCAGTTTTTAACTATTGACACTCATATTTAAATAGCTTTTTTTCGTTTTGGAATATTTTAGATAGGTACGTAAAACTTAACAAAACTCACAATGATTTTCAACCCCTATACTTCATAAACGGAGAATAAAAGACAGAGTGATATTGAATGATTTATTACGTTAAAATAACTGACATTTGTATTAACTTCATTTAATAACAAGCGTTCATCCATCGGGGCACAGATTTTCTATCAATATCAATTTGAATCGAGAGTTATAGAAGTCTTAAATTGTAGTGGTAAAAATAAATATACTTCTTAGAAATAACATCAAAGAAGCTCGCGTCTTCGTTCATAACATTTTTTTTAGTACCAAATAAAATATACTTAGCATTTAAAAATGCATTTTATACACAAAAAAATATATTATATTATAATAATAGCTTTGCTCCCTCCACGCTCCACTCACCAAGCACCATAGATTTCAACACCCTTGGATGGTTTTATCTAAAAAGCTTTTTATGCTTCAATAAGTACTTATAACTGAAACTGTTCATTTAATTATTATATATTTATTTTTATTTTATATTTTATGTCCATGTTAATTATAGAACACTCAATGATATTTCAAAACCTTTTTATGTACAAATAATTTTACAAATCCTAAAAATAGTTAAAAATATATTATTTTTGATTAAAATTGATAAACCAAAATAATTAAATTCGAATACGACACAAACCTGAAAAATATTTACTTGAATGACTAATGTTATTTGAACTAACGATTTTTTCCTCAGCTGTAAATTATAATCTTAACATATTATACGTAAGCTCAAACGTTGTATTTTATATCAGGCCTTAAGGAGCAGTGCATATTTCCTGCATAAGCAAATTAATTAATGGGCCGACATCGTTTTTCATACAATATGTACCTACTTTTATTACTAGACCTATTATCTATCAGCTATCGCCTATGTCCTTTGTATAATAATATAATATATACATCGACAATATAGACAGTAAGTATATATAATTTAACAAAATACTAATCACAATTCCTATAATAGGGCTCGGGACTTCTTGCAGGGTTCTTAAATTTTTATTCAATGGTCCAAAATATATGACAAACAATGATCACAGTGATAACCTAATTCTTGATATCGAATTTCGTGTCCGTGCAGGGCAAAACAAATTGGATATTTATCTTTGATTTAATGAAGATTTAACTCTCTATGTGATTTATCAGTATTTTCGGGTAATTTTATTGCGTTATAGTTTTCGACCATTAACGAATAACGACCGAAATAGGCCAACAATAGTAAATTAACATATTATTTAAACAATTTTTGTAGCGTATTTACTTTTCTTTCAACGCAGAAAATGCCGAGCCTAAATTATAACAATAACCAAACTCGGCGGCATGGAAGTATAACAATGTATTTAGGTCAAAAATAAAATACCAAACGTATAAATATCATCAAAGAATATTACGCTCTTCGTTTGTTTTTTGAAAAACCAGATAAGTTTGTTTTCAGACGACTTAAGTACGTATCTACCCACTAAACACCCGCTTAAAATGTATGTCAATTGCACATTGCGAATAAAATATTATTACTTCGACGCCATTGAGTTTACGCCATAGTATACCTACTGCATTACTGTATATTTATATATATATATATTATATTGTAACGACCTACTCAATGAGTTGATTAATATGGTCGGAAAACTGCGTCTATAGGCGAAGACACCAAAATGAGATTCAACATGAAACCCGGGCCCGGTGACACAGACTTTGAACAGTGGCAGAGCGCTATGAAAATGGTCGCTAGACTTCCGGACGGCGTGCCGCACGAGTTCCGGAACACGGTACGTATCTATATTTATAAATTATTATTGTCTACACCTATCGTGACCGCCCGTTCACCACCTGCAACCACCACCTGCAACCACCACCTGCAACCACCCCACCCACGTGACTCCCACACGCCCACCGGTCCCGATAAAAAGATTTATTATCGCTTGTCGCCTACGGTGTAATACGAAATAAATATAAAATAATATTGGTTCGTGCCTGTCTATAATATTATCGCACGCGGACCCGCGGTCCGTTTTGCGTTGCACAGTTATGGTTGACTCTGGCGGAAAAATACTTGTCGTCCAGGAACGTGGAGTGGCCCAAGGTGGAACGATTTTGCTTCAACGACACGACCAACCCGGACGACGAGGAGTTGGGCGTGCAGATCGTCAAGGACCTGCACCGGACCGGTTGCAGCCTGTTCTGCGGTTCGTCCGGGCTGGAAAACCAAGCGCTGCTGAAAAGGGTGCTGTTGGGGTTCGCTCGGTGGAACAAGGCAGTCGGCTACTGTCAGGGGTTCAACATGTTGGCGGCTCTCATATTGCAAGTGATGGAAAAAAACGAATCCGACGCCCTAAAGGTTGGTTTGCCTCGCTTCACTGTGTCGACACGAAATCTTGGCCACTCGAAGCCCTTCGTCTCGACGAAATAATATCTACTCGTCGTCGTGTTTTTTGACCGACTGTTTCGAGTGCCGATAATGCATTAATGCGTCCTCTAACTGCTCTGTTGGTTTATCTGTTTTGCGTTTAGGTGATGATATACTTGATCGAAGGTGTGCTTCCCGAAGGTTACTTTGCCAACAATCTCCGCGGGCTGTCTGTGGACATGGCCGTGTTCAGAGACTTGCTAAGAGTCAGACTGCAAAACCTATCGAGACATTTAGACAGGTTACAAACTGAATCGAAAGACTCCGGTAAGCCGATCGTTTTTGCCAGCCTATATTTTCATATTTACACTAATAAACTATAAACCATAATATAATGTAATATAATATAATATAACTACTATTGAATAGGAACCAGCTACGAGCCACCCCTCACGAACGTATTCACAATGCAGTGGTTTCTCACGCTGTTTTGCAATTGTCTTCCTCAGCGCACAGTGCTTCGGGTCTGGGATTTAATATTCCTTGAAGGAAGCACGGTTCTTTTGAAAACCGCCTTAGCTATCTGGGAAGCTTTGTCCGAGTAAGTATATAATACTATATTCGGGCCAACACTCTGGCGGCACTATATACATAGTTGTAAAGTTTTTGGCAGATAATTACAATTTAACGCGTTTACAGTCTTTTGATATAAAATACATATTGTACATGTTATATTATTATACGACGAGCATCCTTGGCTCGAGTACAACAACCTTCTATAATAGGTTATTATAGTTTATAGTTTATACTGTGCCGACAGTGTGAAGTCAATTATCAATTTATTTATTTATTTATTTTTGCATATTTCTCCAATAATAACAAAGCACAAGTCAATGCATTTAAAAAGAAACTCGTTATTTTATTACAACCGGGAATTGATGATGTATATTCAAAGATTTTCTCATTTATATTATGGAACAAATTATTTGAATCCTCTCACATCGTAATTATTCACAAGGAAATATTTTTAATTATGTTTCATAGTTAAATGCTTATCAAAACAAACAAAAAATATAATTTTAAACGTTGTCACCACATTAGCATAAGTTATTATAATAACTTTATTTTTGTGGTATTTTTCACGACGGTCAAAATTAAAAATTATTATTCTCATTTACATAATAAATAATAATAAACGCACACCATAATATATACATCGGAAAGATCTTTAGCGTAAAGTACATTTAACCTACATAAATGCAGAAAATTTAAAACAGACTAGTTAGTTTTGGGTTAATTTTTTTGCGAGGATTAAAAGTTGAAAACACTTAAGAGAATTGAACAAAAACTAATTAAACTAATTTCAACTCATGTCACGAGTTTACCAAACGTGCGTTTTCTTGAACTGTATGGTTATTTTACGATTTCAACGTTAATACTTACAGTGCATTACGTCTTAATACAGATCCATTTAAACTCGGTTAGACATTTTGTTTTATGTGTGCATAATATGTTATAATTGCGCAGGTCTCTTCTAGGTATTGCATAATAATACGATCACAATGTAGACGGAAAAACGAGAGTTTGAAATGTCTGAATATATTTGTAAAAAAGTTTTTTTTTTTTGTTTTCACCGACGTTAAATAAAACTGTTCCATTTAGCCGGATAATGACGGTGACAAGTGCAGATGAATTTTATAGTATTATGGCTGTCCTCACCAGAGAAATGCTTGAGTTCGGTTTAATGGACGCCAACAATTTAATCAACGTGAGTATTTTCGTCGACGAATTTACGTGTCCCAGACCGTAGTAGTTATTATATTAATAATGTCTACTGCTATAAATACTTTTCACACACGTGGGATTTATCATTGTACGGTGTTATGTATAAACGTGTTCGTATCTTCCGTAGACAATCAGTACAATGAACGAACTAGTCGAAGTCAAAGAACTCCGAGAAAGATACATGTACAATATAAATCCGTGGGTGAGTCACGTGGCCAAACGAGGACTGCGATTGTTCTACACAGAGTCTGACATCGAGGAGACGGACAGCGATGATGACATCGATGGTAAATCTTCTTCGGTGGTCACTGCAAACAATGACCGAAAGGATGGCTTCAGGACGAAACGTAAGATAACGATATACCTACCCTAGTAGCACCCTCTCGACAAGGACGCAAATTCGTGAGTACAATATTTCAATTAACACGTGGTTTTGATTCTTATAGACAACAAATCTGGTAGAAGCAATAGGCAGCCGACTCCCAGTTTGGAATCCGAAAGAGAAAAGGTTGCGTTAGACATATCTTCGTTGAAGAAACAATACAGCAAACTCAAAGAAAGACAGAAACAGGTCCAAGTCATTTTGACAGGTAAAATACATAATACGTATTACATAGGTACGCTTAACATCTTTTTTTTTGGACGCGAAGTCATTGCCTGAAAATATCAGACAAATGCTACGTGACTGCAACAGTAAAAAAAACCCTATAAATCTGGATGCACAATCGAATAAAAATTAATGACTGCACATAACGAAACTCTATTCTTACAGCTGCATGTAATGGACAAAACTTTATCGGTACCTCTAACTCTTCGGCGATGAATCATTTACTGTTCGGCAAAACGGCTCTGAGATGCACATCGATCGGCCCCATACCCGGATCCATACCGTTAAAATACATACAAGACGTCAAGAAACCGGAACCCAAAACAGGTACCTATACATTATAATATTTCATTATTACATATTATTATACAATATTATACAGTATATTGCTTACATATACAACTTCCGGTCACCGCACATAACACGAAATTGACCGGTAATCATCTAAACTTGCCTTTACTCTCTCTCTCTCTCTCTCTCTCTCTCTCTCTCTATGGTAGGGGGCCATTAACTTAACACGTCGTATTAATATCGTAGTGTATTAATTGACTGAAAGCTGTGGTTATTTTTTTAAATCTTTACAACGTTATCAATATTACCGTAAAGTTAAAAAATATTTAATTTATCGTGGTACTGTTACTATAGCGGTAAAATTGTTATCAAACATACTGTGGATAAAATATTCAAAATATAAAAGGTTACACTGGCTAACCATTAACTAGCTAGGTTTTAAATTTGTCTACCAAGATAAATCAAATAAAACAACACAACAAATTTTAGACGACACGATGATTGAGTGTAAAGGCACCTTAAACAAATATGTAGATTAGACTGACCGCGGTACAGTTTGTTGTTAAAGTCCATGTGAAATAATAATATTATTATGCATGGTATAATTATTATACCGTTGTTAAGGGGATCGGTAGTGAACAGTTTTTAAGGAGTTCGAAATAGGCAATTTTCAATTCGCATGCATGCAGGTGTTGTAAATTTGTGCGTAGTAAGTTACCATTAGAGTGTATGAATGTGTGTAAAAGAAATTGTGGAACGCTTCTGCACGCGCATGTACAAGTCACCGTCTAGACGTTGGGAGAGTGAACGGTAAACAATTTATGTACTTATTTTCCATCCTAACGATCGACCTAATAATGCGATAATATTTCAGAAAACTGATCTGAATTCGTTATAATATCTACTTGAGATCGGTCACTCCATATTTTAGCCAGACAATACTGAAGAAATTTGGTTTGACACATTAAAATTTTTAAATCTAATTTTAATTGATTAACAAATTCACTATAGGTTATTAATTATTATAATAGTGATTATGAATATCTATTTTTTCAGTTGTGATAGGTATCTATGAATAAAAATATTATACTTTTTAATTATATTATTCGTCATGATGCTAACAATATATTTGGAATATCAAAATCGTCTCTATTCAAGCCTAGTAAACTTGTTAATCAATCATAATCCGTTTTCAAAATTAAAATCTATCAAACCAAATTCCTTCAATTTTGTCCGCCACTTTTTTGTTCATTGACTGCAGCCCCCTTAAGTTAGTTAATTTTGTAACTCACATAACAGTGTATTTTTGGCGTTTCAGACCCCCGAGTCCGAGAGAAACGAACCGTATCGTCGTCATCGTCTTCGTCTACGTCCACCGAACTCTGCGACGATCCCGCGTCCGATTGCTGCAGCGAAAGGTCGGTGGACGACGATGGGTGCAACGGCCACGACGGAGACGGAGACGGAAACGCTGATCTGGTCGTCGACGTCGTTGTAGAATGTCGTCTGCCAGACGTCAAATCCGGCAACGACGACGACAGTGACGTGAGTCTAGCCGAAATGTTGAGAGCCAATTCGGAACTGTTAAAGCGGATGTGCAGAGGGAAAGCTCCGGCGGACGATCCAGAAATGGACTTGGAAGAGCGGTTGCCGGACTTGATCAACGACATCGGCATGCTTGGAGAATCGTTGACCACCTTAGAGACTTCGACCGCAGACGGCGACTACCGAGACTTGTTTGCGAACGACTCTATAACCGCTGTCGAGGGTTCCACCGACGACTTCCGAGATTTGTTAACGGGCGAATCGCAATCTGCAGCCGAGACTTCCGCCGCCAGTGACTTCCGAGACTTTTTTGCGGACGAGTCATTATCTGAGGCTGAACCCGATGATCGAGTACTTCCGCCCCAGCAATCGAAAGGAAACCAAGACAACATCGAGGATTCCGCTACGCCGGCACCGAAACCATTTGCTCCTTTCCCTTCGAAAGTCAGGCAGCCCAAACGGCTCGGCATCGAGTTGGGTCTATACCCGGACGGCTCGAATTGATTTCTTCCTTTTTCCGATGGTTAATTACAGAATTTTAAATTTTAAAATAAAAACAATCATCGTTAAGTATTTTTTTACATAAAATAATTTTTTTCGACGATATTTTAAATAATATAATTTATTATCATCGTCACGTCGTACGAGTAGGTCACATCATTTTTGTAAGCGACTGATGCTTGATCTTTTTAAACGTTTTTGGAAATTTTAGCTCACATGTGATATTTTGTAAAAATAAAAACCAAATCCAAACGTTTCTTTTCGTATATATATATATATATATATATATATTTATTGGTATCGATATTATATAAATAAACATTACGATTAATAATAAGAATATCATAATATATAAATGGATGAGTATTAGTACGACATATTATTATAAATGTATGTATAATTATTGATTACTAATTAGCTTTAAAAAATGTCGCCTATCACAGTCATCCTTGACACTTTCCAGTGATTGAGCTTCATTATTTTTGTGTTCTGGAGTATTTTTATCATAAACTTATAATAATACTATTATATATAGGTATTATACATAACATATACAAGTTATATTTATTTTTTGTGAAACGAATAATGAATGACTTAACAATATGATACGTACGTACTGCTCATTCTACATGAAATGCATATTTAATAATATATATCTATATAAATTATAAATATTATGTTAATAGCAAATACTTATTCGTTATACAAATAAAAATTTTAATAAATAATAATATGATAATGATAAATATTGTTCAACAATGTATTATGTATGATAAACGTATTGTGAGCATTTTTGTTCGATTTATTTTACATAAAATCATGCCTGTCGTCATCGTTAAAAGTGCAATAGGTACACATAAATCATAATTCCTATTTCCAAATAAACGATGCAAATATGCAAAATAATATATAAAAACACAACAAAAATTGTACAGTGATGAATGATGATTTATTTTTAACGCAACTTGTTTTCAATATTTAATATACTCGTAACATCATGATAATCTAATTAATAATATTATTGTTATAATTTTAAAATAATCGATATAAAAACTACCTATCGCATTGGCCAAGGACAATAAGATTTAGGAATACTATTTATATTCTAATCTCATTGATGCATAATTATATGAATAACGCATGTCATTTTCTGTGAACTGATAAAACGGAAAAAAATATTGTGTAAATGCTCTGTGTTTACATATAAGAAGAATGGAAAGTAAAAAAACATGATTGTTTAGACACGAGTTGGACTTTGAGTACACGACTTCAATCTATAACTGTGTGTGTCTTGGACTAGAGTGAACTTCTGAACTTAGAATCCATATCAAAATACAATATGGAATATCGATATAATATTGATATATTATAATAATTACCTTGTGTTATAAAATACACATAGTATTATAGTAATAATTCTACAGCAGGTACCTATACCTAATAAGGTATTATAAAATCCTTAAATATCAAAATTATCATGTATACATGCAATTTTAACCGAATGTTTATACTACCATTTTACATAGATCGTTCAATTTTCAAAATATTTTGACACATTTTCAACTTTAAATTTGTTTTAGCTTTTTTTTCCATAAATGTCAATAAAATATTTTTCGTTAGGTCAAAAAAATGGTGAAGTGGTAAAAATAATTATTATAGCTTATATTGCTATCATTGGAGTTTAAATTAATTTTGAAATTTGAGATACCTACCCAAACAGCGGTATTTTAAATTTGAAATAAACACGTTTTAGGTAGATAGTTATAATGTGCATATTTGCAAATAATTGTTTTCCTAAACTTCTTAGATATTGTTTATTTGAATTTTTTTACTGTTAAGGGCTGGCTTCAAGTGTATGTTTTGGCACTCGTAAAAAAATTATTAGTGAAACTCGGTTTCAGAATCGCTGAAATATACTTAATGCATAACCCACCTTCAGATTCTCTATACAAAAAGTAAATTTAAGGTAAAATTATATATCAAGTCACAATTTCTCTTTTGTAACAATATTTGTGATTTTATTAATTTTCAGTATCTTGTATTATTAAGATTGGGAAAATAGAAGCCGATTTTATCTACTCAAGATTGTGACTAACGCAATCATACTTTTATATAAAAGAACATGAAAGCACCGGTGCAATAACCAGGTACGTCCGGGTTTTTTCCAGGAGACAAAAAAAACCTCAAATTTTTTGCTATTGAAATTTATTAGAAAAGGTTGAAGTGTTATAATATTATTTGGAATTCAATAAATTGAATATGATGGATAAGATTTGAATTGCTTCAATATTCATGCCAATATTACAATGTTTTACAAAACCAGCCAATATGTTAATTATAAGTCGGTCCAATAACAAGTTACGTCCAAATCATAACTGGTTATTGCACCAAATTTAAGGGGGTAAAATTAGGTAAATTTAGGTAAAATGTTAGGGGAGGGGGGCAAAAATATATTTATTTACTTTTAATTATTTATGCAAATTAATATTTTAAACTAAACTTAAATTACAACTTACATATTAACATAATAATATATAAATATATTATTATTTATTAAACTTATACAACCTTGTTATTGCACCTAATAAAATAATAAAACTTCTATTTATTCGTTTGGTGCAATAACGAGTTACGTCTGGACGTATTTTGTTATTGCACCAAACCATAACGAACATTTTAGTTTTTATAATTTATTTTCTATCATGTCGATCGAACGTATCTGGTTATTCCACCGATCGATAGAGAATTTTTTTTTTAACATTTCTGTATAAAAAACCGTTTTTTTAAAAATTTGGACATACCTGGTTATTGCACCGGTGCCTTCATATGATATACTATGTTTTAACTAATCTTTTTTTTTTTAAATTTATTATATTGATGGACGCCACTTGCACCATTGCCTCCCAACCTAGTGAGTCGATTTCTCTTTCAGGAAATTGATTAAATCCTCAATCATGTATTCATGTTACTCCCAATTCAAGAGTTTATGATGACTAACACAATCATAATATATAAATATTAAATATAGTACATTTCGTAATATTTTTCTATTAAATAATATGATGTATTGTTACATGACATATTCGTTTTGCAAAAGGTGGGCAAGTTAATGAAAATAATTAACTGTGGCAAGTAAAGTTGATTCAATTAAATTGTCTTCAGTTAAGTTAAAAGTAAACAAAAAAAAAACTCACATAGATAAGTTTAAAATTAAAATAGAAAATAAAATTAACTTAACTCAGTTAAAAAAAACTTTTTTCAAGTTACAATACTTTTAAGTTATACACTGCCCTACTATTTTATTATACACAAACATTTACCAAGACTTTTAACACTGTGTAAAAAAATTGGATTATTATAAAACATAATTCGAAAATGAACTACTAAAATCAAAAAAGTGTCAACGAATCAATATTGTCTAGTTGATTACAAAATGACACGAAAAGAAAATTAACTTAACTGCACGACAATGATAATTAATTGTAACAAGTTAAGTTACAACAATAACAATTTTAACTGAATAAGTTGATAATTAAAAAACAAAAATAATTAACTAGTTAAGTTAACTCTAACTTTTTAACAAGTTAATGCCCACCTTTGTCGTTTTGTATTTTTTATATTATGGCCCAATATTGGTGAACAGTACTTGCACCACGGCCCCTCTATTTAGTGAGGTGAACCGGCACATCTCTTTTAGATAAATAATTAGATACTCAACAGGTCGTCCGGTTCACTAAATATTTATATTTTTAAGACTGGATTCTTCGAAGAAAAAATAGGAAATTGAAGAGAGACTGTGTGAAGTAACAAAATATTGGGCTGCGTACGAGTTGATTCCCAGGTATACCTGTTTACTTGTACCGATACCATTGAATTGTTTCCCGGGTTAACAGGATTTCCGAGGAAAATTCTGAGGACACTCCCACCTAAACAATTTAATGGGAAACACAAATTACCAATGTTCAATCAACAAGTCACATATTTTAGTTAATATATGAGCGATATCAAAATATAATATTTTTTTTTTTAAAGACAAATCTTTATTTTTATAAATTAGTTACAACATATAAAATATTTCTAATTGAAAAACCACTTTTTTAAGGTAAAAAATATATATAATAGACAAATATTAAGGAATTTAAAAAAGTTTTTAAAACGATGTTTATGTTACTAAGATTTGTAAAAGAAAGGAGCTTATTTTGGCACTTCAAACTTCGCTATATCTACTATTTATTTAAATGGCGTATTATAAGTTGATAGGAAAAAAATTTGGAAAATGTTACTTTTTTCGAACTTGGGTGTTGACAACATACTTTTTGATGGCATTTTTAGTAGAAATTGTACTTTTAGGAAATTTTTGGTGGAAGGATATTCAAGCAAACTTCAGAACTAAGCTAGTTAGTTTACGGCACCGTCGAGTAACAATTTTTCCAAAAAAAATTTTCAAAAATGTTTGATCTAACTATTTATTACTAGGAAAGGGATTGAAAACAGTTTTTAAAACGATGTTTAGGTTACTTAGATTTGTAAAATAATTTCTGCAGAACTTAGACAGAGGACGTGGAGTCAGGCGACTGTTCGGCACAACCTGTGGACGTGGAAACAAACGGCAGAAATGTATGCGTAGTGCCAAAATTAAAATGTACTTTATCATGATTTTACGTAACTAAATTAATAGGTTATTATACGACGGACATTTGCATATTACTCTACTCTGTTTAAAATGAGATGGTGACTCGGCGGCGACCAGTTGTCGTCTGATAGGGTCAGACGCTGTAACCACTACGGCGTCGGGCGCTGCCTTGGAACAAAGCCACGCCCATGCGCACAACTGGGGCGCACTGTTCCATTTTTAACAGAGTATATACTATAGAAATCAAAGAATTTGTGATTAAGTGCAATTCACGTGACGATGAATAAGTTGAAGTAAAAATCCAAAGTTTTATTTTGATTCGTTGTATTATTTTTGAATTTCACATCGCTTTTCAGTGTGGTGGAAACGCTCATTCTGGTTCAAGTATTATATTAGAATATAGTAAATTTAAGTAATAATGGAGTAAAATGTAAGGAAAAATCTCTGCAAATCAGTTTTGTTTCGTTTGACTTATTATTTGACTATCAGCTGCATCCATAAAATTTATCTGTGTGCACATTACGTATCTATATAACGGCCGCGGCGTGTTGTATAGGCAATGTAGGTACATGATTGCGCGCAATGCCAGATGAACAGTACCAATGAGGTGTAAAATAATGATTATACTTTATTGTATAACAACCAGTGATCGAATTGGGGGGAGGGGGCTCCCCTACAATTTTTTTTTTACTTGGACGGGGGGACGGTACAAACTAATGCTCAAATATTTTTATTAAGATGTGGATTTCAATTGATGTAAATTATATAACGAGTTCTACTATTTTTCATATCAAATATTGAACAAACAGGTATATTATTATAAATTTTTTTTCTACTGTAACAATGTGAGATGTATTCGATGTAGATATTGCTATCAAAATATATTATACCTATTTGGAATTCAAAATGTGTTGCTGAAAAGTGGTATTCAAAATGTATGTAAGTCAAAGCCCCCAAGGATCTGTGTTGAATAATTGCGCCTTTGGAACGCAATTTTTAAATCGTTGGTTTGAGCTCCTCTACTTAATTTTTTCCAAATTCGAGCACTGCATCCACGTGATATATAAGGTAACTCTATAATAACCACCTACACACATAAAATTAATTGAAATTAAAGTTAATACTATTATGTAGTACGTTTTTATATTTTGTATTAAATTAAGTTTTATTAGCTTATTTTAATTTTGTTGTTTAGCTTTGTAAAATATGCTAATTTTTAAATTGGTAGAGTCTATATAAAATATGATAAGAGTGTATTTATAGATCATCGGCTACTGCCAAATTCCTCAGAGTGATAGGTAACTTGTAAGTTTAGTTTTGCGGAGGACACCAGCAGTTAAACTTCGGATTAACAATAGATTTCGGGAACATAACTCTCTCGGAAAATGGATATTATGTATATCGACGCAAAATATTAATCATAAATCTTGAAAGAAAACAAAAAGTATTATTGTAGATATAATAATCAAATGTCTTCATTGTGTGTTTATTAAACTTCCAATAAAAATCTTAGAATTATTTGTTTCAATAATTGTTACTAAACACAAACCAGAAAAACAACAAATAATTGCAAATTATACAGATTATCCTCTCTCCACTCTGAATCTAAAATCACTAGTAATATATATTTTAATGTTATAGTAGTTCGGTAAAATCTATTAAGATAATGTCAATTATTTGATTTGTTAATAATGATTAAGACTTTAATAATGGATGCAGTATTTATATAGTTAGGAAAAATTATTAGTAAACACTAATAGAAAAATAAACGAGACTGTGTTTGCGCACATTGATATATTTCTATAAAATGTACGACAATTCGTCGATCGTTTATAGCGCACAAAGTAGTTGTGAACAGTGAAAAGCAGTTTGTGGAAATAGTATTGGGCGCGTACAGATAAATTCGATCTTTAGATATTTTTTATTATAAAACTCGGAAGATTCTTATATTATGTAAAGAGTTTTTAACTAAACAAACAAAAAAATTCGTTGTAAAACTGAATACTGATTGCTTTTTGGCTGCGTCACTATCAAAATTTAAAATTTCTCAGATAATTTTTTTCTCGTGAATCACAGACTGTATACAGTGTGCAAATAACATTATTTGAAAATTGTGTTCCTAGACCGGAATCGAACCAGGTATATCGTGGTTATAGCAGCTTCTCGAACTGACCACTTCGCTATCGAATAGTGTCGTGACGGCAAATAGTCGCATGAAGCGATTTCGTCCCACAATTTTTAGAGATTCTACCCTCCGTAAAAATGTTTCAATTGAATTAAAAAAACCAAGATGAATTATTTGTAAGTGGTTAGCGCGTTAATTACAAATATATGTACTTATATAATTAATAATTATGATTATCTCCATATTTAACGAACGATTTTAATTATTTAAAACAATAAGGAAATATGACGTAAACATTAGAAAAAAAAACTATTTTCCAGACAAAGAATCATGATAACTATTATACAAAGCATTACGACTTATAGGTACGATTAATATTCGGCCATTGTCGAATATTGAAAAATAACTTTGAACCTCGATTTTTGATCAGTTAACCGGTTCGTAGAATATTGATATTCATCATTCATTATTAATATTATTTATCTTCCAATATTTATATATATATTTCCTATATCCAATATTCCTATGCTTACCAATTTAGTACTTGAACTTGAACAGTATAACTAAGACATAGGAATACGATTTTAATAAATCCAAAGACACGGTCGTGGAGCGAGCTAAGTAAAAATTCTTTTATTGTGTTTATGCAAAATATTTAGGTTAGGTTAGACACCAGACACGTCCTATATTATATTTCACAGAACACCAACATATTCTCTAAAAATTGTAGAATTCTAATTTACCGCCCAATCAAACGCATTTATTGGCTGGAATGCCTAATTTATATTACTTAGGTATTGTTTATATAACGGACAAACTATATTGACCTCTTAAACGTTCCGTTCAAGTATTACACTTTCGATGTGACGACGGCGTAGGAGACTGCAGGAGAATATAAATCGAGTTATTAAACCATCATAAATTTCTCGGGAAAAATTTATTTGGACACGACATAATGTAGCAATTGACAGCCAACCTGCAATGATCAAATCACCTCGTGAAACAAACGACCCACGCCTCGGAGCACGTGTACGGCAGCGTGTAACGTTCAGGTGCGTTCTATCGACCGACAAGAAATCATGAGCTGGTGAAAAGTTCACACCCCCCCCCCCACCCACCACACCGCTAATTATGGAAGACTGATCTTTATCCCTCGACTTTGAACTTTAAGGCGTGTTAAGTAATGTGCTCGAAGAGATACTTTTGCCCTAGATGTAAATATTGGCGAATGTTTTTTTTCTCAACAAGTCTTCGATTAAGTCACTTTGATTTTTTTTTAATGTTTTTATTTGTTCGCCCGTTTTTCATTCGAACAACAACATACTTGCCTGTTTATTTATATACCTAGGCAGTTAAATAGATAATTAAAACTGTATTTAAAAAAAAAACTAAAGTGAAAAAGGAAAAAGTTCTATTAAACTTCACCTTGGTATATGTTATCATAATATCAACGGAAACCAAGAGAGAAAGTACTTGGATGTCTAAGACAGGGGCATACAGTAATTATAGTCTGTATAGGTCTCATAATCAGGGGTTAAAATAGGAGGACGCAAGAGGATTCTGTATTTCTGTCTCCCTAAATATGACCATGCTTATAAAACGTCCTCTTTAAGGTTTAACATACCTAGGTACTATTCTCCAAGTGACCAAGTACTCTATGCCTCGAAGTAGAATCAAAATAATTAGGTATTTATTTTCGATTTGTTATCATTTAATTCGGTTAATTGTATGAACTAATATGGTTCAGATTGATAAAAAATATTAATTTACAGAATATTTAGTTGAATATAATTAATGTTTCTATTTTATTGATATGGTGTTATTTAAATTTTTAAAAACATATTTTATTACTTATCAATCATGGTTAATGATAAAATATTTAATCATATAATCTGTACACAATTTAAATTCTTTAAAATTAATGTTAATTTGAATTAAAAAATGAGAAATTTGAAGGCATGTAAATTAAGTTAATAATATGTATGGGGTAAATATTAAGGGATTAAAACTACCTACTAATCAACACAAGATCCATTCTTCCACCACTGATTGCGTCAACGTAATAAAATGAATAGGTTTAAGTAATAATTATTATTTTATTTTACACCGAACACCCAAAATAGTTTTGAGATCACACAATTCTTGGCTATTTTGAGTCACTTTTTGAGCCTAGTTCATAACCGAAACCAATATAATATAATCTATTAATCCATGTCACTATATGGACGCAATATAGTATATTAGGTGTACCTTTTTTTTGTAATTCATAGATCGTCTAGAATACTGAATGCTTCTTCCCACTCCAAAAACATGTCTGATCAGTCATCAGTGATAATATTATCAGTCGTCGTATTACAATAGTCATGACGGCAGTGTGAGATTTCTATGGTGTGTGTGTGTGTGTGTGTGTGTGTGTGTTACGTGTTAGAGTATACTACAATTATTAACTCACTTCTTAGTACTTTCACTAAAAAACTTAGTTAAAACAAGTCCATGGATCCTTGGGTATCATCCAGACTGAATCCGGAAGCAAATCAATTCGGAATATGAAAGGATATATTATGATGAAATATATCGAATGTAGGTAAACACCGGCACAACGTAAACATATATAGTAATTAATAATACATAATACCTATGTTACTGGAAAAGTTGAAAATCGGGAATTTTAAGTAGCACCTACAAACCTATAATATAATAATATATGTGATTAATTATTTTAGAAAAAAATTTAAATGTCACATCGTGTTATTATTTATTGTAACACAGATTACTTACAGAACATTTCGACGTACCAAGTTTCAAAGTCATCCAGTAAGCACTTTAAAATGTTATACAATTCTTCATTATATGCACTTATAGTGTTGTGTAGTACCTATACATTCAGTTATTGGAATAAAAGGGCGCCGTCAGCACCTAAGTTCGAAAAAAAGTAACATTTTCCAATTTTTTTTTCAACAATTTTTAAATCGCCATAACACAATAAATTGTAAAGCCAAGTTAGAGGCATCAGAACAAGGTATTTGTTACATTTACTTGCACCCTTTTACCGTCTATTTAATTTAAATTATGAAATTATTTGCCCATTTTAAATTTTGTTACCATAATATCCGCAACCATATGGTAATTTTTAAAATTAACCGTCAACTATAGTATATTAGTACCTATCCCTATATCATCATCTTTATATTATAATATTAATTGATCCACGGACCAAACGGTGGACGGGAACGTTGTAAAAAATGAATACGCAATTCGGGACGTAATCATTGAGGACGGTGATAATACCGGCAGCAGTGATAAAATCATATTATTATAAAGTCACGTTCTCGTTTTACTGAACGTCTGCACACGTGTAAAACTGAGATATATTACATACGGATACGGTTATTTATTTTCGTTTCTCTAATGAAGCGTGTGTGTTTGTATATGCGATGTCCGTCACGTTGTACAGAGCGTGATTATGTCATATAATAATAATAATAATAATGTACTTCGATTCGCGTAAGTGTGAGATACAAACGTACTCGTTGTTTGTGCCCACCTGCAGCAGGCACATCCACGAACTCCTGCGAGACAGAAGCTCGCATTTCATCCCGTATCCGGCATTTGTAAGCAGAGAGACGTTATAGTAATAACGATAAATTATAATTATTATTATTATTATATTATGCTACTTAATTATTGTGTCGAGGCCCCGTCGATGAATACGATTGTATAAATGATGTGCTCTGCCATCGTATGAACTCTTTCAGTCGGGAGAAATTCCCGGAACCAAAATAAACATAATATAAGTGTAGGGACTCCAAATAATAAGACAACCCTCGAGAATTTTTTTTTCCCATATCACCTTATTTTATATTTTAAAGTCTTGCTATATGAAACAGCAGTAATTTATCAAAATAAAAATCCTAAAATGTTATACGTTGGGTATAAAGTTCTACATAATTGAGTAGCGTCATTATTCATCGTTTAAGGCTGTTATTGTTATGTTGTTAAGTGTGAAAGTTAAACTGTCGATCTCAATGTAAACACATGGAAGATTATTATAAAACAATATACATATTAATGACCCGATGACCCCGTTGTGTATCTATGGCGCACGTAAAGTATGTGTTAGACAACTCCAAACTATATATACACAAATGAATAATAATATGAAAGAAAAAATTTCAGATTTAGATTATTCTCTCTGATAATTATAATAAAGGTTATTAGTTACCGAACTTCAGGCCATTAAATCGTCCATCTTCTTTACTTATTGTTCTAAATTGTATTATAAAAAATAAAAAGTTACCAACTAATATTTTATTAACTTTAATATATGGTTATAATGTTATAAATGTATTATAATTTACTGATCTTTTAGATACAAGAAATTTAAATACTGTTTTGACATTCCGGTCGTAATTCATACTTATAATACTTATAGGTACATAATAATAAAATATCCATCTAAAAGTGATTCTTAAAATCCGTATAAACGAAATAAAGATATACGCAATGTACTTTTTGGTTTTTAATTTTTAATCAACTTCATTTGCGGAGTGCATAAGTTGAAATCGTTTTTTTTTTGTATGCACTTAAGCTTTTAAAATATTAGTAGAGATTTATTGATCTAAAAAATCCATATTGAGATAGGTACTGATAACATCATAGCGAGACAGTTATACATAAAAACATTGCTTAGGCGTTCGTAGGTAATGCGTATTAATACTATGTACACTATATTATATATATTTTTTTTTTTTTTAATTGAGCTTGAGCCCGGCAACTAAGACCATTAGCTGTTTTGTTTGTTTATAGGTTATTGTTTGTAGGTTGTTAGTAGGAGGAGGAACGGTTGAAAACACGTTTTGTATGTGTGGAAAGGATTCGTTGCTAAAAATCCCAGGTGGTCACCCATCCGGGAACCAGCAACGCCGGCCGTTACGTACACTCAGTGCACGCACTGCTCCACACCAAGCCCACTATTATTATAATCTCCCCTTAAAGCTTGAGTAAACTAAAACAATAAACAAGTTTTAAACTATACATTCAACAACTGTTGATTAAAAAAGATTAGACCGCTATAAAAACCCTATTGTATAATTTATTTCCTGGTATTGCATGAATGGTACGTTTTCATAAAATAAATCGAAAAACGTGTGATCAGACTCAAGATGAGGTTCAATTTGTACGACAAAAACGCGACGGGGGCGAGATTTTTGTACAGCACTATATCATAATTATTATTCTATTATCCTAAACATTAAAACCATAAAACATTAAAACTCCATTACACGTGATATTAGAGCTTTTGAGAACGATCGACGTGCCAACAACTTGACAGACCGGCGACAGAGCAGATATAGAATTTTTTTTTTTAATAAAATTTGGCTCGTTATTGCAGTGGATTTTTCACGAAATTCGATTTATTATTAAACCAAAAATGCAATGCCAGCTCATCCTCGAAGAGAAATTTCACAATTTTTTTGATATTTTTATCTGACCAATAATATTATAATATCATAAACGTACTTTGATCTAATCGAATTCGATGTATTCATCATTTTGGTTCAGCTGTCGAGCAAAGGTCGTGGTTCTATTACACAGATAAACCTATAACTGTTTATTATACACATATATATATTATAATTTAATATAATACGTACGTTTAAAAATCCAACTTGTTGCGTGATACAATATTAACACTTTCTATAATATATTATATAGTTTTGACTGCAGTCATGATATATTATGCACACGATTACCGATGAGGAGCCGAACATTACTATGTATATTTAGTATAATAATTAATAATACACATATTGCCCATGTCCATCGCCCATAATTTATATTTAATACCTAATAAATCCAAAAAAATATTAAGTAATAAAATCGACAAATTGTTAGCTGTACTTACTGAATTTAGATTACAGAAAATAAATATGTGACTAATCTTCTGTTAGGTATTATTTATTTTTCTGAATATAGTCAAACTTTTTCCTAGTACAATTGGCTGTTTGCCACATTATTTTCACCGGATTTGAAGATTGTATTAAAATCTCACAAATTGTTCAGTTTTATTTGTTTTTTAAACTCTTATCAATTATTGAGATTACATAATCATATTTACGTGTTTTAAATTTGAATAGTAATAATAGATAGAATTGGTGGAAATATATTAATACTGTACTAATAATATTATGGACTCTAATATAGGACGATACAAATTATTGCTATAAACATACACCTATAGTATTATTTTAACATAACTACCTAATTATATAGTAGGTACTGTAGTTTCATATTTTGTATTTTTCGGTAATATTAAATGTTGAGATTAATTATTACTCAGAACGTTGTCTTGTATTGAGAAGAGTAAACCACTACCTTGCACCAGTTAGTCTTAGTCTATTTTATGCAATACAGTAGATTTACATTCCGTTTAAACAAAACCACAGCATTTTTTTAAAAGAATTAATTGACCTATTAACGAACTAATGATTAAAGTTATTTATGACCTGTCGTAATTTTTACTCGAATGTAATTAAAAGTATACAGTTCAATCGTTATGATCATTACAATAAAACATTTTATAAGGAAATTGAATTAAAAATGTTAGTTCCATTAGTAGAAGAATTATAAATTGTATGCACTATTATAATTTATACACCTAATATTATAACATAACATTTTGAAGCTTAAACAATGAATAATAGTAGTAATTAGATACTTGAAACAGTTCCTAGAATACAGTTAATTTGAAATTATCTACAAAGAATGTACGAACTACGAAGCACCAAAATCAAATTAGACACACTATATTGTCACAACTTCCATTTCCAACAATTATTTAATTATAAATAATAATATAATACATGTTAATGTATAGACTATTTTAGGTCTTAAATCTTATATTATGTAAAACATTTTAGCTGTCACTGGTTTAGTTGTTTACCATGAAAACAGTTAACTGTCAGTACCAAACAGTTGCCGACAATCATTTTGAAACTACGATGTAATTAAATTACATTTAAGATATAACAATACAATTAGACAATATTTGTATAAAAATTAATTATTATGTAAACAATATAACAATGATTTTTTTATTTCTTTTTCTTTGTGCCTGTCATTACATTTTGAGGCAGTAAAAATGCATTGATTTTGTACTTCGGCATATTTTTTTTTCGATGATATCGATTTTAGTTATTTTATTGTAATTAAAAAATATTATTCGTGATTACAGGACACTTTTAACGTATATTATTATATTATAAATACATACGACTACATTTTCAAACAGGTATAAAATGCTTTCGGCAAAAACTAATTCAGCCTTCCACATTACTGAAGTAAAATACATCACTTTAATATAGCAATAATATCATATAATATATATTTAGTAATATATTAGACCCTTATTTTCGCGTACAACGATTTAATACCATTGAATCAAAATTTAACACATCCATTACGGTGAACCACACTACACATAATATAAAGAAGAATCGTAGGTTTCCGCTTGTCCACCTTTTTTATAATTACCCTTGTAAAATTATAAAAACAGTAACTACCTAAACCACTTTTCAACCTAAGAAATTATAAAATGCAATCTTCATTTGCAATCATGAATGTCAAATTTGTTGCCTAGACATTTTTCCTTTAAGAAAAATTCATCGTTCTAGATAACGAATATCATATTCTATTGCTTTTAGATTCGGAACGGAGCGATTGTATTCTACGAACTATTTTTGGTATCTAATATTTACTATTATTCTTGGTCAATACTTTAATTTTTAATATTATATGATATATATATTATAATATTGCATACAATTTACAATGATGTGTTTTTTTTTTCAAAAAAATTCAACTCTGAAGATACGATTTATAACAGATAAAATGGTTGGGTCTTCAATATCGAGGGCGGCACTTATGTATGGTTATATGGTAACAAATTGTAGGTAGCTTGTGTTTAGGGGGTCAAGAGTAATAAATGCGTCCATTACTTTTCAAAATATAGTAAAAAAATAAAAACGGAAAATGTACACAGCACCTGCAGTTTTCTACTATATCGATTTCTTTTATTTCTTATTCAAAATAGGAATAAAGTCGACAATTTTCTTCTAACATTGAATTTAAAATTTTGACCAATATTGTGAACGATTTCCAATCATCAAATCGTTAAAAATTCCTAAAATTGTGACCTACTCATTGACGAAGTTTTATCATTATTTTCACTGGGTGATCGAAAAAAAACGGGTTTACTACGCAGCAGAATGATCATACCTGAATTCAATAATTTTTTTTTGTTGTCTTTTATTTTACGTGTTTTGATAATATTAGGACAGGTATACTCATATGTAATATGTATGTTGTATTGTTCTATGTAAATGTTTTTAACATTATATATATATATATATACGAAAGAAATACGTCACGTAGTCGTCGAGACGGATTTTCAACGATAGATACATATTATGCATAATATATGTATTGTTTATTAAAACAGTCTGTTGTTTTCCGCATGAGACTACTAATCGCACGGGAATTATAAATTATAATAATTATTGTTATAGTAAGGCGTATATACAGAGTGATTCGCCAAGCATGTTCACCCTAGTTTTTTTCTTTGATATTATAATGAATTTAATCCAGTTTTTATTTTTTAAATATTTAAGGACATTATTGATTTTTAAATAGATTAATTTTTCAAAAATATTGATATAAAATATAATTCAAAAACTACGGGTTCGAATTTCGATTTGGATACCTACATTGAATTTTCATAAATTTCATCTGATTAGTAATTTACAGGAAAAAGAGTGAGAGAAAATAAGCTGGATGGAATCACCACGGAACACTCCTTGAGTAGTATAAAAAAATTCGTTATTCCTCCTCGCCGAATACGAAATGAGACTCTCACTTATACAGTTATACTTTTGAATACCTTATACCTACCAAAAAAAAAAAGCACAATACATTATAGTAATTATTCATAGGATTCACCGTTTAGAATATAATACTAAAAAGGTGGGCAAGTGGGTGTCGCTCTGCTGTACAGTAGGTTACAAGTGGGTCACTGTATAATGGATGATATTAAATTTGAATTCAACGATATAATATCATTGTATAAGAAAAACGATTCTGAGCGGAGACGGTATGTCAGTCTATGTATAAGACATATTATATACATGTATATGGTATTAAACAAAAAATTGACCTATAGGCTATAATAGGTACCTATAATAAATTCCAAATTAATCATATCACAATATCCATTAGGTACTTATAAGCGTTATACATCAACAAAAACCGTGATACTATCATAGATATATAATAGTACACTTTAGTAGTTTCAAGTACCCACGAATAATATTATTCAATCACAACAAAATAACTAAAATAGTTATAATAGGTTTTTTAATATGTAATTTCGTCCAAATTTGAATTTAAAATGTCTGTAAAAAATAACTGTGTTCATATATTTTTTAGATTTTTTGGTTACAGTATGAACTATTTACGAGAACCTTTGTGTTGAATTTGCAATCCTTAGCTATAAAAACTGAACATTTTATAATTTATTAATTACAATGATTGATAATTTTCGAGATTTTGATAAATTTTGTCAAAATTTGATCTTTAAATGCTTATAAAAAAAAACTGTGCCTATGTATTTTTAATATTTTTCAACTGCTATTATAACAATATATCAGGAGCCTTGTATTAAATTTTTACACTTTTTGGCCCAACAGATAAAACTTTATTGATATTTATAGAAAAAAAAACTAAAAAAAATTGAAAGCTTTAATATTTTTCATCTGCCTTTGAAACAATATATTAGGAGCCTTCTATTAAATTTTCAAGCTTTTGCAACCAACAAATAAAATTTTATTGATATTTTTAGAAAAAAAACTAAAAAAAATGGAAAATGAAAATGTCCCTAAACAGTTCAAAATAAATCAAAATATTTTGAAAATGTTATCGTGTATAGAAAATGCAAATATAAACAATCAGTGAAAATTTCATGTATATACGTTCATTTGTTTTAAAGTTACACCAATAACCAAAATCGATTTTTTGGAAAACCGATTTTGCGTAAAAATTCCCGTTTTTCCTTAATTTTTATGTTGTTTTTCCCGGCGCTTGTGAAAACTACTGGGAAATTTATACTTTTGACCCCCCAAAGTACCAACTAGATTCACTTTCCTATCAGAAAAGCTACTGATGAAGAAAATCCAAGCACTTTTACTGTCCTAAAACGTGATGACAGACACAAAAAAAAATAAAAAATATAAAAAAAAATTGTTTGCAAATAAAATAAAATTGTTATTATATTACTATTGTTAACGCGCTCGAAATTCTAATGCTGCGGGCCGACCAGAACGATAAACATACTAGC